>OMLM01008161.1:26523-42394 GCA_900302695.1 Helostoma temminkii
GAGAACTCTCAACGGATCTATTCACCATTTAAAAAAAACACAACATTAGATTAGTCAGACCCGTTAATCTTATTCTGATTATTACTTCCTGCACAAATGTTCCATATTAAAAGCCTACTAGCAATTTATGGCATATTGGATCCACCTTTCTGGCAAGATTTTAGTGTGAATTATTTGCAAGTTTGACAGCAACATAATTTAACAACAGAAGCACCTATAGCTAATAAATAAGTTGTCCTGTAAAACTTGTAAAAGCAAACTGTTAAGCATGACATGTCATTTTTATACAATTTTTAATTAAAATTACATTTTATTCAACCCAATGAAAGCCACTGACAGAATTTGTCATGTGTCAGAGTGTAAGTCATTAACTATCAAGTCAAGCAAAAAATGGCCTGAACAGTACTGTGTATAACCTGGAAGACTGCAAGCAACTGCTGAAAAAGCAAGCAACATCAGGAGGAATTAATGCAGACACTGATTTAAACACAGAAGCAGCATGACCTTCCAAGTCAAGTGTGGACACAAGCAGACTTGAGTTTGTGATCTTCAGAATCAGATCTAAGAAATCACGTTGAAAGAACAAGTGTAACCGCAGGCGATGACACAGAACAGCAGTGTGCAACAAGCCACGGTTATGGGAGGAATACATCGTGCAACATCTGCAGCATCTAACCTTTACCGTCAAAATGTCACACCAACAAATGGTGATAGCTTGTGAGCTATTTATGGTGAAGAGCCAGAGCCACCTGCATCGTTTAACCCACCCAAGGGATAATCCTCATCTAGGGAGAACATATTTATATTCACAAAGGAACATTGACATTAAGGAGCTGTATACAACAGAGCTTCTGCAAAAGGCTTGAATTATTATTATTTTTATTATTATTATTATTATTATTATTATTATCTGGTGAAGTTTTTCAAGTATAATTACAGAACAAATAATGGCCTGGGTGCTAAAAAAAGAGTGAAACAGCATGGTGGACAGTGGATCAGTGTCAGTCATCAGTTTTTTTACCTTGCTGAATGTTACATAATTGATGAAGATTAGACAACTGAGACAACTTTGACCAGGCTTATTGCACTGTGACAGTCCTCAGTTTTCCCTTTATTATACCTTATCACTGCCTCTATTGGAGCTGTCAGTGAGGTGCTGCTGGTGGCTGATTATCATTAGACACTTTGGCTCACAGACTGTAACACATCAAACACTAGCCACACATGCCAGCTCGTATATAAACAAGTGACATGCAAAGCATTCAGAAACGACAAGCCGTACTGTAGTTCAGTTTTTGCTATGGATAGCTGATACTTTTCATTTTTAATTTGATTCTAATTTGTAACTGAGTTTTAATTCCCAACCCTAATGACCACCCAGATTAAATTTTGCAGGGTGATTGCCACAGAGGCCATCAATAACAGAAATCTCCAGTCCTCCAAATGAGACTACAGCCACCTGGTAGGTGAGGCAGATGTACCTATTGTTCCTCTGCAGATAAGCTTTTAGAACTTACAGCAATGTATGGAAAACTCACACAACGAGCAGTTGCCTGCCTCGACTGGTTGGGATGAGTGAAAAGTGGAAAGAGGAAATGGGCAACAAGCAGTGGACAAAAACACTGCACATTGGTAGGGACCACTGCTTATTGGAGGCATACTGCTTCGAGGCCAGAGGTAGAGAGACAGAGAGGAAGAAGCACAACTAGAAGACTACTAAACACAATGAAAGGCCACTGAAAACATATGTGTATGAGATAGTTCTTAAAAGTATCAATAGAGGGAGAACATCTGATAGAAATAGCAACATTGTTCCAAACAATTGGAGCTACAAAGGCAAAGAAATGATCTCCCTTACCAACTTAATGTGCCATTGAGGTCTTGTGGCGTCTTCAGTGTTTCTAGTACTCGCACATAACACAACACAGTGTGGGTCTAAGCCTCTGTAAGCTTCCAGGGATCATCAGTCATCTGCTGCCCAACCTGTGCACCTCATGCATCACACACATTCATCTCCTAGCCCCTGTATGTATAAGGAAAAATCATTTAGCTGAATCCAGTACTGCACATTTTTTTGTCCTCTCAATATTTCTTCACTGTGTATCCTGCCAAATCCTTGACTATAATAAAAATGTTAAAACATTACAATATTGCAATAGAGTTTACTTCTCTTATTACGTTATATTTTCACTGTGATTTGTCTTGCTTTGCTTTGATTTGCCTATTTAGTTACAAAATTTTAAAAGCATGCAAAAAAAAACAAAACAGGATGTTATAACCATTTAACAAAGGAAAAGCAGCAGGGACATATCATCCCAGTCAATATTGTCATGTTTAAAAAAAAAAAAAAAACATACCCAAAACTCAAGCTGCTGCGAACAGTTTTTCTTGTGTCTTTCTCTTTTCTCTGCATCCCAGGTCTCTTATTTACCTCTACTCCATCAATCTCTCCCTCCTCCACCAATAGGCCCCCTGCTCACCCTCTCATTATCACTCACCAGTTTGCTATGCTTGTGTGATCTTGTTACCTGCCTATGTTTTTCCTTTTCTTTCTGTCTGAGCTGTTATTTTCATCTTGTTTAGATGAGATGACAACCATAGGTGATGAGAAAGTGAAAAGGATAAAGATCAATGTATGAGATGTATTTACAGCAAAATATATTATCAAAACTAAGCATAGAGGGTCATATCAGTGATAAAATAAAAAAAGACAGTATATCATAATGCTAAATTTCTTTTGAATCCTTTGTGTGTGTGTAAATAATTTAAATCTTCAGAAATGTCAATAATGTACAGTATGGAGAGCTAATGATAGAATGTAAATACATTGAACAGCTTTTGGAACTGCTTCCAACACAAGCAGTATACTCTGAGTTGCACAACCTACTCTCCCTCTTCTTATTTGTCCATGTGAACCTGTGTAAGTGGAACAGTTGGGCAGCATCTGTGTCCTTGACAAGAATGTATGTTTCCTCTGCCCCCTACAGGACCTGCTGTCCCTTTGCACCTGCACTACGGTACACACACTCATTAAGTGAACAAGAGGACAGAGACACACACACACTGAAACGTTAGCGTCCACCTGGAATGTCTTCTCTTTGGAGATTTGTTAATTAATGGCCATTGTGTTGTCATGTGAGTGGATCACATGTTGTACGTGTATGTGTGTCAGTACATTGCTGAAGGGGGGTTTACTGCAGGTAAATTTGTCACAAAATATCTCACCTCATTAATTGATGGTGTTTGTATACACCATTGCAAAATAACAATTCTGTTCTATTTTAAATGACTTTGTCAGCTTTATGGACCCAGAATGCGAAAATCTATTTGTATCCTTTGCTTCTGCAGCATTAGACCAAGAGAACTCTGCCAATGCATCAGTGTGACACTTAGTTTTAACAACACGCATGAATAAGTACATACAAGTGAATGACTAAACTGTTTGTGATCCCAGAGGGTAAATCGTTTTCCACTGATTACCCACTGACTTTTAATCTCAACAAGACATGGCTCTCAATATGGTAATGTCAGTAGACCAGCCAGACCATTACTCTGATCCAGGCTAAAAAAATATTAGAACAATTGGTTTGGCATGGAATTGTTTACAGACATTTAGGTCCCTGTATGATGAATCCTAATTCATCCCTTGACATTCTGTGTTTTTGGATGATGTTTTACAAGAATTACTCGATGAACTGCAAGAAAACAGGGAAAAACATTGCAAATTCCAAATGCGGAATTTCAGTCCAAAAAATGTTACACTCAAATTTAAAATCATGTTTTAGGAAATTAATTATATAGTAATAAATAGTTAAAATATGTGTTCTGTGAAAAGAATTGACAAATACACAACACTATGTATTCTGGTATAAAATAATATCAATAAATAATAACAAAAAGTACCATAAACAACAACCAAAAATATATATAGATAGAATATTTTGTTATTTTGGTGCAAATGTCAACCTGATTGAGAGATAGAGAAACAACTAACCTCAAATTTAATTTCACATTAAGCTGTTTGGTTTTTTACTCTTTAATTCCTACTCCAGATTTAGCACATTTGTCATTGTTAAGCATTAGCATATTGTCATCTTCATAACCAAACCTAGAAAGGGGGAAACCAGTACTATTAAGTTCACTGTCTCAACATGGCCATGACTACCTGGGCATGAAGAAACATTATCACTGTCATGTCTGCTGTTTTATACTTGGCTCACAAGCTTGAATTTGTGGCACTGATAAAGTCTGTTGGTGTTTAATGTCTGCCAAAAAAGGAAAAGAGGCTTCTGGCTTGCAAACAAACACTCTGGTCTCTTTTTCTGCTCCATCTGTGCCTGTGTCTCTTCCTTCTCCCTCCTGACTAAAAAGAGACCACACACATCCTTTTGCCTCTTTAAATATCTCTCTCGCATATAAACAGTCATGATTATGCATCATAACCAGCAATGGCGTCTCAGTGATGTCGTATATTGGATGTGTGGGCCGTGACAAGCTGCTACATCAGAGGTGTCATGTTTGTGTGCTGTTTGTTTTATTTTTTCCTACTTTGGAGATTAAATGAGAATAAAAGAAGAAAACTGTCATATGTGACATTTTTCCTTTTCCATTTCTATTAACCTCTGTAAAGGCTTAGGGTCAGTATTATTCCTGAATTAACATATCTAATGATAATTGCTTGAGGTTCAGTGTAGAGGCCATTAGAAAAAGACACACAGATGACAGAAAAATTATGTACAACATAATGTTGACTGAGTCCAATATAAAACACAGCTGCAGGAGAAATCATAAAAATTATCTCTATGGAGTAAAAGTAGTAAATAAAACTAATGAAGGACCAATAGCTGAAGGCTTGTAGTTGTACTGTGATGATAAGGAGTGTTTTAGGTAATAATACAATAATAAATCCTCTACATATTGACACTGAAGGGGAGAAAAAGGTTCCTGGGCAAAATCATAACCTTCAGATTTTGCTGCCAGTTTTAGCAGAAAATCATGAGCTTTAACTGTGTTCACATTGTAGCCTGCAGCTCTCTGAAAACAGACAGAACAATACATAATAATTATGTAATAATAGTTATTAATTATAGAATACAAGGAGATGCAGAGCAAGTTGAAGAGAGAGCTGGCAAAGGCAAAGGAAAAGGCATACGATGAGTTGTATAAGAAGATGAACACAAAGTTGGTCGGACATGCTGCAGGTTAGGGTGATAAAGGGTGCAGAAGAGAAGGCGTTGACAAGTGAGGAGAGTGTGTTGAGAAGGTGGAGGTAGCTCTTAGAGGAGCTGATGAATGAAGAAAATAATACAGACAGAATAGTGAATAAGGAAGTGAGGGGAATTAGTATGGACGAAGCCCAGATGACATAGGCGTGGAAATGTTTAGGAAAGATGATAGTGGAGTGGTTAACCAGAGTGTTGATAAGTGAGCAGCAGCATAGCGTCATTCCGGGAAAAAGAGGAACTGTGGTATTGTATGAGGAAGTCAGGAGTCTCTGAGAAGTATTTGAGGGTGGTACAGCCTATGTATGAGGACATGACAGCGGTGAAGTGTGAGGTAGGAATGACGAACTGATTTCAAGGCGGAGATGGGCTTGCATTTGACATTGTGACCTGTAGTGACAGTAGGAAACAGGCTGAGATGACCCTGGGTAGGTGGTGGTATGCACTGGACAGAAGAGAAATTAAAGCCAGTAGGAGCAAGACGGAGTTGCTTCTTGAGATCTTTTAGTGTGCTTCGTTTTGTCAGACAGCTTCTATTTAAGTAATTTCTTGATTCACCTGGTCTGGCAGTAATCAGGTCTGGGTGTGGCAAGTGAAATTGAACTCAGCTTTCCAAAATATGTGGTTAATGTTCTTATAATTTAAAGCTTAATTACTTTTTTACAGCTTTGGATAGATTCTTTCCCTTTATAAATTAAATCATTTGTGTAATACTAACTTTTTGCAACAGATGTATGTATGGGCTCACAAGTAGAGCAAATAATTAGACACAGAAAGTAATAATGTGTCCAGCAGTTGTTAAGCTATTTCAGTCTTGACAAAGCACTGGACTGACTGGCCACCACTACTGACGCCATCATCAGTTACAAACATCACCACCTGTAACTCCTTTTTAAATATTTGAGACCAAACAATAGATTACAATCAGGATCAGCTTCTCCTGTTCAGCAAAGCCCCCTCCCTCTGACTGATCAGCAGTTAATTTACACTCCTGCTGCCTGTCCTGCCTCATTCTTCTGTTTCAACAGAAAATACATCACACTGAGGAGGGACTGTTTTATTAGGACTTAAAGCAAAGCTTACCTCCTGTGGTTCCAACACACACAGGGATAACCCAATTTACAGTTCCTCAAAAGCTCAGCACCAATCTCTCTTTTCTTTCTAGTTTGCTCTTCTCTTATTTCTTCTCATCACATGTAGAGATGCTCATTTTTGTGTGTACCCATTACTTTACAGCTGAAGTAGTTCATCAGCAGTTACCACAGTTACCACAGGGAGAAATTAAATAAAAAAAGAATTAATTTGACATTAACTGTAAGAAATTATTAAGAAAATATTATAAAAAAATAACTCAGCTGAGTTTATTTAAGGTTACTTGTTCACAGGTCACACATAAACTAAAAATAATAATAATTAACACTTATGACTGACATTCAGGTTTAGTTTTACACATAATCTATAGACAAATATAGTGTTAGTTGACATTCCTGAGCTCTAAACCTGTCTTAAACATAACAGTACCATCTTGGCTGCTCACAAAGACAAAAAAAGCGAGAAATTTTTGATGTAAACAAATCTGGAATTAGTATTTTCTGACAGTAGAGAATAAAAAAACTTTTTTAGGCCATTTCACTCATTTGAGCACTGGTCTAAAAAAAGTGCCATATCTGTCAGTTTTGTAACATTTAACTTCTCAACCTCAATCTCAGCAACTAAGTCCGAGTCCGAGTCCAAAAAGGTCCAAGTCTTGACTCGGTCAAGTCCAATTAAAGCCATTGGTGAGTCCAACAACCAAGTCCAAGACAAGCCTGAGCCCAATACCAACAAGTCAGTGTTGAGAGAAAAATGGACTTTGGTCCAGACTTTGACTTGACTCGTGTACTACAGCCCTGCCTTTTAGACTCTTAGCATGAACAGCCTGAACACTTGAACAAACCTATGGATTCAGTTGTCACAGCAAAATCTCTTGTTAATACAGTACGGCACAAAAATGTCTGAAATGTTGGACCACATTTGCAAATAAATTACATAAAAATGTAAATAAATTTAACCACTATACAAATACAAATGTAGTTTAACTGCCAGAAAGCTACTGCATAACATAATTAAAATGCTAGATGATCTTCAATTACATCTCCTTCACTACTCCCCAACAATGCAGAAACATTGTTAATATCAATATATCACTTGGCATCATATGTTCATAGTAAATTGGTGCATGGCTTCTTGAGTCCAAATAGCATAGACAAAGGTTCATTTTCTAAATCTTTTACAATCAAGATTAGATTTTCTTTGAAGAGTAGATTGAGTTAATCTGATTTCCATAAATGTCAGTCTTCTGGTGCCACAGATTGGATTGTTTTTATATTGACTGTTGCCAGTGGACATAGGTTAAGTCCGTTTACAGTGAACAGGATGCTACTGCAAAAAGGATGGTACAGAATCTGTCCCCCCGTATAGAACTTTAAAAAAAAAAAACGAAACCCAAATAGAAAATGGCTGCTTATTGCACAGCAGATTATGTTGAAATCATGAAGCAAATGACATAACTGCAGCAAGCCTGTGCTGCAAATGTTTTTTTTTATAATCCTAATTTCCTCTGTATTTTTGTGATTGAATGTTCAGTATAAATACTAATGGATTCTGGGATTTTTCCATAAAAAATAAAAACAAGCGTGATGTAATGGATAGATTTGTGGATTCACTTTGTGTATGTGTGTGTGTGATAGACTTGTCCTGACTGAGAAGATCACCACGACAGGTACACAAGTTTGAAAGTCTACCCTTGTAAGGACACAAGTTATAATGCATGCCTTAGCCCTAACCATCTTCAATCTAACCATAACTTCTATAACGATCCTAATTCTAAACAGCTCTTTAAAGTAATGGACCAAAATGTCCTTGCTCCTGAGAAAGGAATTTCAACCACACACACACACACACACACACACACACACACACTGACGTCAGTCTGTCAATCTTGCTGTGTCTCTGGGGTATATCCAGGAAGAGACAGAAGGCTGAGCAGTCAGAGGTAAAGATGTCCACTGTGCTACCACAGTGAGAGCGTGTGCATGCGCTTTGATGCATGTGCATATTTGTGTGTGTAACAATATCTGTGTGTGAGATAAAGAACCACAGAGAGGCCTTTGCTCTTGTCTTTCTTTGTGTGCATGTGTGTTTATGTGCAGGGAGGGGATGGGGACAGATAAAGATGTTATATAACCATGTCATGATGGATCACCAGGTAGCCCCGCACTGTGTATGTGTTATATGCTTAGGGACACTGCAAAACATTCCTGGCTACAGCATGATCTGCAAAGTGTACTCACTTGCCAGTATAAAGGTTTTGTTGTGGTTAATTATATATATATTATGTATTTTAATACTGAATGATTTGTTATTATGTGCCAGTACAGTAAGTGTACGCACGCAAAGCTGAACATGATCAAACTCTGTGCCACCGTAGCATCGGCTTCAACTAGTCCCAGTTTGTGCTCATTATGTATGAGAATAAGTTGGGGCTAAAGAAACCACTGGTTTCTCTGTATCTGTGGAAGACAGAGGCATCTAAACATGATGGGAAGGAATGACAATGAGGGAATCAAAAAAATAAGAGAATATGGGGGAGTTTTAGAAATGCTCTACTCTACTAATAAAAGTTTCAATGTTAATACCCAGTGAGGCAGGATTATGATGGAATAACACAAATTCAATTGCATAATCTCAGAGGGCTACATGGTTGTGTGTGTGTGAGCTGAGGGTTGGAGTGATTTCAAAAGTAGGTGATTTAAACACCGACTCCGTTATTTATTCATCTTCTCTCTCTGTCTAACTCTTTTACCAGATGTCACTTTAAATGTATGCCATTAGAAAATGGCCTCATGTCCTCAGTCTGTTCCTTAATTATTTCTTTCTCTTCCAGTTCACTCTCTTCCTCTCTGTGTGGTCTTGTCATCTCAAATCAGTGTCAGCTGATCCCGACGCTGCAGTTGCAACGTGCAGTTGCCGTGGCAACACCCAAAATTGGACAGGCAGGCAGCCAAACGTGCGGTGAGGCAGGACTTGACCTTTATGTCCCACCCTGATCACATCATCCAGGTCAAGGTGGAAGAAATGTACCTTTTGAGTTACAGTTGTGCTTAAAAGTTTGTGAAACCGCTTCTGTATAAAACTTGAAGAATTATCAGATGAGATGAAAAATTCACATATTTTTTGTGGAAAACTATTTAGATGCTGTTACCATTTTTTGCAGCAAATAAATGTTTCTGGTAACAGTTTTTCCCATTCATCAGCTTGGATGTGTTTTAGTATATTCCTCCAAAAAGAACAGTTTCAACTCAGGGAGGTTAGTCATGGAAGTTATACCAATGAAGACAAAAACAAGAACAGATAATTGAAAACCATAAACCTTCAAATGTTTTAATACTTTGTTGAATTACAAACTTGAACTTTCAGGATAGAATAAATAAACCTATTCATTCACCCACACCAAATGTATGGATCCTCTATGCAACCATGAAAGACCATAACTGGTTTTTAATTGTTACTGCTTAGGCAAAAGGGCTTGACCACTGCATTATCAGTCAGTGGCTTTGGAGCACGTACGTGTTTATAGGCATAGGCACTGCAAAACACAGATAAATTGCTGTGTATACTTGCTATTATCTCTCACTGATTAAACTGCAATGTAAAAGAGTGATTAGGACCTAAAGTAGGCCCACACACTAAGGGGTGATATTTAAAAGGTTTTAAAGAGGCTTTAAAAGGTGATGGAAGTCGAGGGGGCTCAATACTAGAGAAGGAAAAACCAGGAGGAAGTGTAATGTCACCGCCAAAGCACATGGGGGCGTGCCTCCCCGTCTCTGCCTCTGCTGGCATCATCAGGTAAATAAGCTTGGGGGGGTAAGGCTGGTGAGGAGCTGCTCCAGGTGAGTTAGGCTAGCATTATACTCACGGTTGGGACGTTCACTGTGCATTTCTCCCAGAATTAACATGACAAATAGACGGGATGCTATCTTGTATTATCCGCCAGGAGGCAGTGTCCCAGTACAGTACAGTTGAAACTGCAAAACGTTTGATATTGATATAGAACTTTAAAGAAGTGGCCCACTTGTACTGCATCTGACTACTGTTAACAATGCACTTGTGTAAGTACTGTGTATTGCTGTACAGTTAAAACTGCATATCAGAAAAGTAAACCAGCCAACAAAAATAGGTAACATTTATTCTAATGGTCTTGAAACTGTTCTCATACATGCAGTTATATGTACATGTACACATGTTGTTGTATTACTTTCAGTGCTTCATATTGCACAGTAAACAAATAAAGGAGCCCTTTTACTTGCTATTGCCACTATCCGGAAAAGCCATTATGTTTTGTACTGATTATATGTGGATTAGTTGGAGGGCAAGCATCTACTATTATTAACTTTGAAATGAATATCTATTGCCGGGACAGAGAAAGTAAAATTTTATGATCAACTGGTTGAGGCAGATGACCACCCACCATGTCTAGTCTAGTTCTGGTGGAAGTTCCAGCCATTAAAGGGACTTTTTCCTCTCCACTGTTGTCCAGTACTTGCTCAAGAGGAATTTGTTGATTTGTTGTGTTTTCCTCCATATAACCATGTAAGGTCTTGACCTTAATATGTGAAGTGCCTTGAGATGATTCTGTTGTGATTTGGCAAAGTAAAAATAAAATTGAGCATAAGAAAGATGTAAAGATATAAAAAAACACCACTGTGGAAAACAGCATAAAAATATTGAATGCCAGAGGCCCACTTTGCCCTGTGGAGCTGCATTCATATATGGTAGGGTAAAATTAATATTAAACATCATAAACAACCTTAATATTTAGAAATGAGAGGTATATGTTAAGGTAAAAAGAACTGCAAGATAGGAAGCTAAAGTCAGACAGCAATACAGGTAAAACATTTCTGGCAGGTAGACAAACCTGTGAAGTGATGCAAGCAGACAAGTAAAGACAGCTGATGATAGTGCCAAGGAGACAGATAGAAATGCAGAAAGTCTGACAGAGGAGCAGATGGAGGGAAAAGGCAGGGTGGAAGGGAGATAGGCAGTGACATGAAAAGGGAGGAAACAGAGGCTGAGGTAGGTACTTGTAGTAAAAGGTCAGTGCTCGTGTGATAAGGCGTGCTTGGACAGCATGCTCACAGCGAGCGGCCGTGCGCTTGTCAACATGATGGCAGCACACTTCAATGGCCACAGTACACTCAGCAGAGCACAGGTAGCACTGTCGTATAAAACGTGTTTTATAAGGCATCGGCAGGTTGCTGACTGAACGTATAGTGTTATTAGGTACGGAGAGCAGATACAGGCCTGTGAGTAAAAATATTTTTTCTAAGAACAATATATCTGTATATGGTTGTTGATTATAAGTTTAAGTCCCTGCTAATTCCTCTTTTTGGCACGTAATTGTGTACAAAAAAAGAACATTAACTGAAGTGGACAGTGGAGACGGGACAGTGCTACACTGCGATGAATGATGCAAGATGAAATTTTGTGTGCTGTATCTTATATTAAAGTAATAGTATAACAGGTTGGATCACTTAGCAAAAAGAAGTTGAAAGTAGCATAAAGCTATGACGCACTGTATTTCATCATAGTAGCATCTTGCATATTCTTTCAGCAAGAAAAAGTGAGTCAGTAATTATCTACTGTATATTTTTGAATCCAGTTAGGCGAATGACACAACACTTGTGCTTCTAAGAAAAACTACTGTGAAAGCAATGTTTATTACAATTTTATAGTTTATTTTGGTTTGTTTGGTCCAGACTGAAATATTTCAGCCACTATTGAATGCATCACCCTGACACTCATTACATGTATTCATAGTGTCCAGAGGCTGAATCCCAGTCCCAGGAGCCTGCTAGAGGAAACTCTGCTGAAACTACAAACAAAGATAGAGCTCACATCTCTGGGGATGGCAGATGGTGAAAGTAAGACAAAACATTTGTTTTTCTTTTTGCTGATTAAAGAAAAATAAATCACCAAAGAAAAGTGGAAGTCCCCTTTGGTAGGAGGCACAAATTATCTACAATCTTATTTTGTAAATTCACTGGTAACGTTCCAAAATTAATTAACTACATTCATGTTTCGCAAAGAATAAGCTCTCCAGAAAGTTTTTGTTCCTCTTTAATCAACATGTTTACAGGAGCTGGTCGTGAAGATAAAGATGAAAAGACCAGAGTTGCCAGATCTGACATTTTTATAAATGTACTGTGATTTATTCATGCCCTGTTGACCAATCATTTGTCTGGCTGACATTGTTGAATGAATCTTGCTTTTTTTATGCAGCACACCTCGGTCAGTTCTGCCCTCTGTTGCCTCTCACTGTGTGTGTCTGTGTGGAGTTTTTCACATTTTGCAGACATATAGTTTATGTGTGCATTTTGCCTATTTATGTGAGATGTCTGTTCACGTGTGTGTCGTGCACGTGTTCTAAGACCGAACAAAACACGACAACTGTGCCTGTCGTCTACGGCAGCAGAAAGATGAATGGATCCCCATGAAGCAGTGTTGATTATACAGTCCGTCTCCTCCCTCCTACCTCTGTTTCACAGAAAACGAGATAGAGAAACAGAGTGCAGAGCACAGTACAGAAGTAAATACAAACAGAGGCACACAGAAGAAGGAAAGAGAAGGTGAAAAAATAAAAGTCAAAAGTAAAAGCAGAGATGAAAAGATAAAATGGGCAATAGTGAGCAACTGGCTGATCTTTTCCCCCAGACAGAATTAATTGATCGATTAGTATGTGCTGTTTTAAATAAACTAAAAATAGAAAAAAGAAAGATACAAGAGTTTTAGCGTTTTGACTGTCACTTTTTTAATTCCATCGTTATGTGGCACCCTCTGCTTCTGCACTGGTTTATTAGCAGCAAACCAGCAGTCACAGTACCACAGACAAGTTTTGGAAGTGACAGATTTTGTGTTTTGCAAATTTTGTTGCTGCTTTGATTGTTTAACAGTAGAGAGGCTGACAGGAAACTGGGGTGTAAGAAAAGGCGTGACATGGGAAGGAATCGGCACGAACCATTAGGCTACCAGTGCACTCTGCAAAGAGCCAGCATTTACTTTGTTGTCCCCCTTTATGACTTCTGCCTTTAACTCTGACATGCTGGATCTCAGCCTCCTGTAAGCCTTATAACTGCTTGAAGTTCACTACAATTTGTGGGCTTCTGCTTGTCTGCCCACTTTTTGGTGATTGATCATAGATTCTGGATCTGACTCAGAGTTGGGAAATTTTCTGACCGGTGATATAAAAGTTCAGTGTCACGATGTTTAAGCTGTAGATTGCCTCTATTTAACAGACGAACCAATATTTAAAATCTTTAAACATTTGACACACACTTCATCTTCCTCACACTCTTCCAAGAAGTGTTTTGGGTGGGACAGAGCTTCTTTCTCCAAACTCCATCTTTTTTTTTCTTTTAAAAATCACACTTTCCAATGGTCATGATCATTACTCATATAAACATATTTATTTTGTAATCCTTTCTACTTTTATGCAACTCAACAATTCTTCAACTTATAGCAGTATACAGTTCTGAAGGTAGTGGCACACATAGATGCAGAGGTTTGTGGTGATTGTGGCAGTGGATATTTTATGTTTTTATATTGCACTGATCAGATGTTGCACATCCAATTTTGTTGTACTCATGTACAAGGCCAACAATGCATTTATTCGTTCATTCCTTCATTCAATATAAGCGGCCAACAGCAAACCTGTAATGTTGTAATGAGTGTTTTGGCTTGTTTTGAACCTCAAACCTGTTTCACTGATTGGACTCCAGGTTTGTTAACTTACTGACTATGGTTAACTAACATGTAGAAGGAAAACAACCCAAAAAACTACCTTTTGCAAAGAAGCCTTTCATACCTAAAATGAAAAAAAACAAACAAATAAAAAAAGTTAACTGTTAGCCATGGAAAAAACTTGCTATGCTTTGCTCACCACTCTTGAGGGAAACACGCTTAAATGAATCTGAACCCGAGGTGGAGGATGCCAGAGTACTGGCAGATGATTCCACAGTCACACTTTTTCGCAACTTCAGATGTGTTTTAACATTAGTTGTACTTTCTGTGTACATTACGGCAGCACTGCACATGTTGCATCTGACCTGTCAAGCTTCTAGTTTCCCTTGTAAAACATGTAGCTTTGCCAGAATGCTGGTCACATCTCTAAATACATTTTCTGTTTTTGCATCTCATTTCTGTATTTAGATACATTTCCCCCATTTGAAAGGAGGTTGGAATCTTTAATTTCAAACTGTGTCATACTGTAGTTTGTGATCAGGGAAATAAAGAGACACAGGAGATGAAGGGAGAAAAAGAGAGAGAGAGAGAGAGAGGTAATGCAAACTTGTCTTGCTCTGCATTGCCTCTACTGTCACCAAGCCACACCCATATTCCCTCATCCACATTTTGATTGGTTGGGCTGCCAGCAACAGTCTGCTCTCCATTGCCCCTGTCCTCCCCCCGACTCTTTCCCTCCCTTTCTCTGTGCTCTGTCTCTCTCCACGCAGCTCGCCAGTGAATGGGTCCAGTCAGACACAAGCTGTTAAACAGCATAGCCTCCCTCTCTTACTCTCTCATCATCTCTCGCTCTCTCTGTCCTTTCTCATCTCAGGAGCACACAGCAAGTGGAGCATCGGCACAGCAACGGAGCGACACAGGACCGACAGAGGAGAGAAAACAGCAAACCTCGCTGACAGCAACACAACATCAAGAGCATCTATAACCACAGCAGAACATCTGTAATACAGTTTAAAGCAAAGCAGAAGCAACAGATTGCTCTCAGTTTGGAATTGTTGTTGCAACTGATGCTCTCTCGGTTCATCTGGGCATAGAAACGAAGCAGATTTGCAACAGCACCTGCAGCTGCCATCTCCTGGGGTTTTGAAAGTCAGTTTCCCTGTGTGAAACAAATGCATTGGCAGTGTCACAACACAAGGAAATGACAACGCTGTGGGACAGAAAGCTTTAATTCAGTCGGAAGGCAACACGTTTTCATGTTGGACGTCAACATCAGCTCCACCACCAACGTCTCCTCCCATTTTCATTCCTTCACCAGGCTGTGAGGAAAACCAGACATCCGACCTTTAAATACACTAACAGGAGGGGGGATGTTAGATTGACATGCAGAGTTCAGGGAGTTCTGCTGTGAAACAGAAAGATCATTTCAACAGTGTGAAGAAGGGGTAAGATTTGCCAACAGACATCAGTAAGTCCATCAGTTTTTCACTTGGACAAGAAAAGGATGAATGGGAGGATGTACACGAGCAACTGCTTGGCGATGGAGAACTAAAAAGGAGAGATGACGGGAAGAGAGAGCTGTAACTCTGCTCCACACAGCCACAGATAGACATTTAGTTAACAGCCTAAACAATATCATTCTTTAGGTCTGTTCACCTCAACCAACAAAAACATATCTTACTCCACATTTTCTTATTTTTAGGATGACTTCGCACCAGAGTTAGGATCCAAATCTTTCACTGAACCCAACTTAAAAGTTATTTTGTGCACCGATTTTCATCGGTGTAAGTGTGTTGGGGTTCTTGCTGGACTCTCATTTTCGAGGTGAGGTGGATCTGCCGTGGGGGGCAGCTGACAGCCATCCAAGACGC
>OMLM01008162.1:0-23459 GCA_900302695.1 Helostoma temminkii
ATTTATGTTTACCTAGTAATTGGTTGTAATTTATTTTAAATTATAACAATTAGTGCAAAATAAGTTTGACATTTTGATATCATTACAAATCATGCCAAGCACTTATTGTGGAAAACAAGCTAATTTACTAATAATTAACCAACTTTTTTCCTTTATTGAAAAATTTTTTATGGTGTTATTAGTATCAAGATGCAATAAAGCAAATTCCCTTCAACATTTTAAATTTCTAATTGTGATAGTCACAGTAATTGGGTGAAATGTCTCAAAAGTTAACACATTTACAGACAATAAAAAAATTACTCGAGTGAACCACTAAAACCTGTTTCAGTATAAGTGTTTGTAAATGGTTGTCATTAGGATTGCAGCCAAATTACCAGCTTAACTTTCATACTAACTGGTTGAAATTTCATTTAAACTAACTACTCTGTAATTATTATGTAATTAGCACGTTGTAATTTACTATGGTAGTTATGTGTTTCCCTTAAAAAAGACAAATTAGACATAATAATATCTAAGGGACAGTGGCCAACCATGATTAACAACAGGAATAGGGATCCCTGTGCTACTTTGGACACTGGGGAGATTGAAAATGCTTTTAGCACACAATACATATCCTTATAATATTGAGTCTGCTAGGCATCCAAGATCCTGTTTACACTGGTCGAGTTGATAGTCGAGGCACATTGTTGTCCACACCTGTAGATATTCATGCATTTTCAAGGAGTCTAGTAGATCACTTGCTTTTTATATTTTCACTGCTCTTTCAGACAGTGAACATGTTCGGGGCTAGCTGCACCTAGCCTGCTATCTTTAGCGTTTCCATATGACCAGTGCATCCCAGGCTATCTCAGCAAGTCATTTCAGTGTCCAATCACAATCCAGCTTGGTATTTGTTTACACTTGTATTTAGTGCTGTCCATTTCTGATCCCGCTGCCTAAGACTTAAAGCGCATCTTAGGATTATTTTTAAATGTGGTCCAAAAAAACAAGAATAGGTTGGATTAGGAGAAGCAACCAACACTGGTGATAAACTCAGCTGGAATGTGAGAATCTGTCTGTTTTATAGGTAGTTCAGCAAGATTTTTGTGACCACAGTACTTCATAAACTGTAAAGTTATGAAGTTTATGTAAGGAGGTTTAATGTTGTCTGTAGGGAAAAAGTTTAAAGGTGAAATCTCTTTGAGCGCGTTTGGCTCGAATGCGTGTCATGACAGCGTGAGTGATGTGCCTCTAGTGGCTTCATACATCATCCTCAGACAGAAAGATTTAAGTGATTTACTGCGTGTATGTGTTCAAAAACCACACCTGTTCACAGATTAGCTGTCATGACCACCACACGCAATACTGATGTTTACAAGATGTGTCTCTACTTTTTTCAGTAGACACACACAGATGGGCTACTGAACCCTGGCATTCTGTGGACAGGTTTGGGCACACACAAATCCAAATAGGGACAGTGAAAGTGCATACACAGACACTCATTCAAAACCCCACACAAATATGCAAAGAATGACCATCCAAGGACAATAATAGCCCCTGATTTGGTCATGGCAGGGATCAGTTGTTTCTTCCTCCTTCAGCTTTCAATGTTGGTAAAAGCTTCTCTGTGAAAGTGTCGAAAAGAAAAGTATATGCATTTTTCTTGCTGTTTGAAGTCCGGTTTAAAAAAAAACATATGTATATGTGTATATATATACATACGGTGTATACAGTGACAAAATATAGAATATAAAAATATAGACAAGACCACTGAGACCACCAAGTAAATTTCAGATAATCTAGAGTTTATCAATAACATGAAGAAATGCTACCTACAGTACACAGAAATTTGTTTACAACCTCTTCCGTTCTCTGTTTGTGTTTGTTCCTCTGTTGGACCTACAGTATTTTCTAGTAGTATTGATTTCCATGTCTCAGCTTTCAGTTGACCATGCTATTGGGGCAGCATGTAGCTCAGTTGGTAGAGCAGTTGTCTATCAATCCCACGTTTAGTGCTTCGATTCTTGGTTCCTCTTAGTTACATGCTGAGGTGTCCATGGACAACACACAGAAACCCTGTAGTAGTACTGTTCTTTATGTGCAGCAGTCCAAACCACAATTTGCCCAAGGGGATCAATAAAGTGACATAATGTTATTATTATTCACCCCTACCAACCAGTGAAGTTGTAGTTAATGTTTATGTCTGTCCAGATTCACACTGTAATAATTTGATCCATGAATCCAAGTAGATGTTTAGTGCCAAGTGTAATTTAATTCCCTGACATATAATGCTGTAATGGAACATACATTAGGTAAAGGGCCTTGACATTTAACTCCAATATCTAAACAGTTCATCTTTGACTCCAACTGGACACTTGTGGTAAATTTAGTTGTTACATTCCTTACACTTCACATTCCTAACAATAGGATGGACATACATTATTAAAACATAATGCTTCTAATAGAGAAAATTGACCAGAACTACAAATGTAAACTAACTTTGTTTCTTTAAAAGCTGTCCCCTAACCTCCCTGTGAGATCCATGCCACCAGGCATGAACAGTTTAGAGCAGACAGACTGGTCTGACTCAACTAACACTAAGCAGAGCAAATGGGAAAATACATTTCCAGGAAAAATGTTTCTTTGGTGGTTAAATGCATGCTGGAGCAAATTCTCTAGTTGATTACTATTATCCATACAGTGGATATGGTTATTATGTGAAGACACTGCCACTTGGAAGCTGTTTCTTTCTGGGAAAACTGGTGATGTGATTCCTTAGTGCAAACATAATCTGTTAACAGGCACAGCTCTTGTATAATGTAGACACAATTAAATTGTTTTAAAAAGTTATCAGCTAATTTTCATGGAATGATTTAGATGCAGTGGGAGTAGATATCACCTAAAATCTTTAAGCAACTAACTGTCCCCATAGTTTGTCTCTCAGTATTGGCTGCTTTGGTCTGCTTTTGGCTCTGCAACCTGTCTCAGCTGCACCCCTGCCAACTAAATGAGGAAACATTATCAGTGTGTGGAAGCTTGATTTGTGCCAGCCACCTCTACCTTGTTATGGTAGAGCTGTCTTGCAGGGGCGCTAGACAAAATGGCAACCACTGAACTAATTCCAAGAAGATAAACCCATTCTACACTGATTGTCAGCGAGGGTGAAAAAATTTTACTTTCAAATTTTATCGATTTATTCCAAGCAAACTTTTGCTGTGGTGACATCTACACATCCCTGTAAACTGTGACCTTCAGCCTGGCATTAGACCACGTGTCAAAGACTGAATTAAGACTGACAGAGACTTTAAAAATACCAGTGTTAATGTTGAGGTTGATTGTTGTCTGTTTACTGAGCTTTACCCTTGTTTGTATTTCTATGTGTGACTATTACAACAGAAAGTCAGAATACTTTATTCTGACCCAAATGCAGGTGTATTAACAGGGTGAAACAAGGTGTTTCCCTTGACATTCATTAAATGTTTTATATTTAAACCCCACTCTACTGGTAAGAAGGTGGCCCCTTCTTTAATACACCTTTGCTTGTTTACACTGAATCTAAAGAAGTATCAAAGCATCAAATTTAAATAGTAATAGTCACAAAACTTAATATTAACCGGGTAATTTTTGGAGATTTCTAAACAATACATAACTAAATGCTACAGATTCTCAGCTGTCCAGTTCCCCATTGTAGCTGAAAACTGTGTAAAATCACAATTATATAAAAAAAAGCATGGGGATCACAGTGCAATAGATAAATATGAGCATATCTACAAGAATTTAGTATTAGGGCGACAGGGCTTCTAAAGCTGTTCCAACATTTGTTAAACACTATTGCTATCAGGTACTGGCACTATGTCATTTTTTAAGTAATGTTAGACATTTAGTGCAGACAAATCTATATATATGTTTTACATTGGATCAAAAATGAGTTGGTCTATCACAGGTGAATTTCATTTGAGTGTTATAAAGGCACTTAATTGTCATTGTCAGTCATTGTCATACCCATAGTTATGGTTCAGTAGAGCAGCTATCAGTAGGTCATGGTCATGGTCTAGAAGTATACTAGAAGTATACTTAATAAAATAAACTTTAAGTATACTATTTTTTTGTAAGGGATGATAAAGACATACTGAGAATCTCAGCAGGTGGAGTAGGTGATGATGATAACAACAGATATGGGCACTGAATGTTGTGCTAAGATCTAAAGCACATATGTAAAAGATGCAACCTTCTGTCTATTCTGACTTTTGTTTAGTTTAAACATAATAGACTAAACCCCTCAACCTCCACAACTTTTTAATTTATTGTATACTTATTATTTCTGGATGACTTTTCAGCTTTTTTTGACTTTATCACAAATCACAAATGTTTCTGATGAAATCATCTGCCCCACTGTACACCTAGATCCTCTGCCCCAAGTCTGGTCGTACTTGGCCTATATCTAGTAGTTAAACACTGTGACATGTGTCTATGTTGGCTCTTTAGTGGAAAAGCAAAGCGTGCTTAGAGTGCTTAGAAAGACAGACGAGGCGAGTCGCAGCAAATTCAGACCATCTCTGTAATAAGTGAGGAAGAGCAGAGAGGACTTTACACTGTAAACACTTTAATACAGCAAACACTGCATTAGACAACAGGGAGGTGATGTCATTTGTAAGATCAGCCAGATGACATCAACTGAACTGAAACAACTAAGGAGCAGACAGGTATTTTGGTATGCAGAGGGTAGCGGGATGTTTAATTGTGTGCATGTGCACCCCAGATTAGAAACGTAAGAATGAAGTTGAAGCCGCCATTAATCTATGTGTGGGATCTCTTCTGATACGAGTCCGGTGGTTCACATGTTCAGAAACCACAGTTTGCCTGCCTGTGTGAATACACAGTACATGCAAGCTCACTGATGCTTGTCAGTGCCTACTTGTTCATGCCTGTGTGCGCATCCCTGCCTCTAGGTTGCAAGTTTTTCTAATTTTGTGTGTGTTCCAAAGTGAACATGGCTGCGTGTGTGAGAGAACAGCGTGAACCACCTGTTCTTGAAGCACTGCAGCGAGCGAGAGGTCTGGATCAGCCCGAATCCTGTAGAGTTGACACCTGTCAGCCTATCAGCCCGTCTGCTTAACTGTCCTGCCCCGCACCGGATAGCGGCTTCAAGCACTGATAACCCACAGACCATGTCTAACACTGACAGCTCAACTGCCTTACATGGTGACATAGCAGTGAGACACAGGAGCTGGAGAAATCAGTGCAGAACTCAAGACGATGCTTGATTTTAGAAAGTGTCCTGCATCAAGGTCAGACCCGTTTAAAGGGTAAGAACGACACATGCACACAAGTTCCACATTTTTACATTTTTTCATTCAGCATGTGCAGTACAGGCTGAATGAAAAAAGACATTCTGTATTTTCATTTGCCGCAAACCACATTAATAAAAGCAACATATATTAATCAATCAATAAATCAACTGTTTCTGACTCGGCACTCACCCCTACGCCTGCCTGTTCCTACAGAATCTATAAAAACCATTCACAAGCGGTTTTAGTTGCATTTAGAAAAATGCCAAGTAATACTAGCTTTGTTGCGTTTTTCTATTTTTAATTGTGACTTCATTCATATTTTTATCTTTTGGTGAATTTTTCCAGAAGCAACAGCTGCTTTATTGTAAATGTTCATTTCAAATTAATAAGACATTCAAGAATATTAAATACAGTTCTCATCTTAAGTTTAATCTAGAAACCTGATCTGAAATATGTGAGTTTCACACATTTTGTGTGTTTAAGCAAGGTTATGTGTGAGTTTAAATTATATGTGTGTGTGTGTGTGTGTGTGTGTGTGTGTGTGTGTGTGTGTGTGTGTGTTCAGTAATTATCGCCAGCTCTCGTGTGTGAACTACAGGTACCAACTATGATAAAAAAAATATTTGCATGATCAAAATTCATGACAGAAAAAAGATGTGATGAAATATTTTATTTATTTATCATCACAGTCTCCAAACTGAAGCTCCAGATCAGTAACAGTTTCCTCCTCCTGATGATTTGTCAGCTCGACCGTTGGTAAGAAGCTTCTTACTTTTCTGTCTGACTCTACTGCTTCTAGGAACAAACATGTTCATGAACTAAATGAATCTACAGTCCACTGAGATCAGACAACAGGACGAAAAGCAGCGGAGGCAAACTATGAGAACGCAGCAGGACAAACAAACATCATTTACCATGAAGTAAAGTAAACGTCGCTCTCGGTCAGATGCTCTGTGTCTGTGCTGTTGGAGTCGGAGTCGGCTCCAGGATTAATGTCAGCACTCGACTCTCATTGTGTTAATGTGGTACATGGTCTGAAAGCCAAATGGCTTTACGATGCTTCTTGTTCAGCCGCACGCACACAGAGCTGCCCTGCAGCTGGACTGACCCACTGGAGGACGTTTCTAAATATGGTGGACAGCCACCCTTCCTCCAGAGTCTGAACCCAGTGAGCAGGACGTTTGTCCAAATCTGCTTCAGAATCAGCAGACAGACAAATGAACAGCTGTAACCATGGTAACTATAAACAGAGGTGGAGACAGATGTAAAACTAAGCTAAAGCTAAGCTTAAACTGTGACACACATGAAAAGTCTCGACCAGATCAGTTTTTTTTTTTATCCCCCTCCTGTCATCATCACTTCCCGTCTCAACAGTAAAAAGAAAGAAATCATACTGATTAATAAAAGTGTTTAATCAGGGTCAGCAGTACGAGTCCAGCTGGGTGTGACAGGGAGCATCATTATCTAACACCACCTCCTTCTGACACAGCTCAGGAAAACATCAACGTGTTGCTGTCAGTAACTGAAGCTCATCGCTGGAGAAAAATATTAAATGTGGGCGACATGTTTTTGTCATCACAAATAAACAGGTCCAAGCAGAGTGTGTCGCATCACCTTTATTTGATAGAACAGAGACATAAATAAATAAAAATAAAGAGAGAGAAAGCTGCTGCTGCTAGTCAACAAGGTGCTCAAGTGAGTTAATCCAGAACTGAGTAGAAAACACGTCAGTCAATGCTTTGACTGAAGCAGCTGAGCGAAGGTTGTGTGCTGGGAGACCTGCTCCACTGACGTCTGGGTGGTGTCACAAACAGTGCAGGTTTGAAACACAGTTTATTCTGTTTCTGTTGGTGTTAAAATATTTATATTAACATGTTTTATTCCCTCATTTTGTCATAATCTATAACACAATCTCTTATACATTGGTTTTATATTTTCTTATGATTTAATATGATGTAAAATAAACAGGCCCCTGGTACCCCCAGAATTTTCATGAGGAGAAAATGTGCAGGTCCTTGTTTCTGCTCAGCAGAAGATTTGTTCTCAGAGTCTGTCTCTGGAACAACTGGTTTTGAGCTGTGCTCTCCCTCCCCTCCTGTTTGGTGAAGTGTGCCTCACATATAGGCTGACCCACGTGGGGTACAGTGAAGTGTCATTAGACAATATAAAGATAATATGCAGGTTTTAAATTTTGTTTTAATGTTCACATTTATTGTGTCTTGCTGCCAATCATTTGTCAAGCTTTGCATGAATCTGACCTACAAGAAGGTTTTCATTGATAAATGATTAATGTTTTTATAATGGATGTCATTCACAACAAAATGTGGATTGACAAAGGTGACACTGGATAATGTCTGGATCAAATTCCATCAAAACTTTTTGAATCTGGACTAAAGATTTTTTTAAACCTATTTTCAGATTGGTCTTAAACTTTGGTACAGTTTGGCTTAAATAAATAAACAAGTAAAAGCAAACATAGACATGTTTTTATCACAAAGTGTTTACAACACATTTAGCATTCCAACGACAGAGGTAATACTTTGTTTCCTCAAGGTACTACACAAATAAAACCACATAAATAAAGAAATATAATACGTATGAAGAAACAACACTATGTTCAATAAACCCACAGTTCCATGTTCTCTGGGTAAGAATTGCTTATGCGGTTCACATTGCTTGTTAGTTTGTTCTGCAAGAAAAAAAAATCTGCTATGTTACTCTATTCACTATTTGATCTCTATAATATTTGTTCTGATGATAAAAAGCAGGTAATGGAAGGGAACATCAGCAGGTCTGTAACAAAAGTGCACTTATCACTGTGTTCCAGCAGATGCCAGTGTTGGATCAGCAGAAACATCATCAGTGTGACTTCAACATTGAAATGATCATGTGTAGTTTGGTTCATAGAGAAGAGAGAATAGTTTAATTACATCGGAGACAGTGTTTTCAGATTCAGCTCAGAGTCACGTCACCAACCTGACAACACGACTGCAACATGAAGCTGCTGACGTCAGCTGCTAATGCTTTTAACATCCAATGACATGGTTCAGGTTTATTTTTGGTTGTATTTCTAGTTTAGTTCCAGGATTGTTTCTAAATTCTTCACCAGCAAAAACCCAGTTTCCTTCTCGACCACAGTTAAAGGCTCCACAGCTCTTCAGCACTGGGTGGAGCTGTTGAACCTCTACTGAAGTGAAACAGAAAAAAACACTGCAGTAAAAACTGATTCAGTTCCACAGAAATCACTGATCACAGCAGTTTACAAAGACTCTGAAGCAGGAGCAGGAGTAAAGAGAAGGAAAGGTTATTTGCTCCGAGGTTTGTTGAAGCACAGATGGTTGTTACAGAACCTGTAACACATGATCTCGTCCTGGGCAGAATCTTCATTAACCTCTCTGTATTTCTGTCTGTAGATATGTGACCTTGTGTTTTCTGCCTTGAGGTTTTAATCTCGCCTCTTTGTGCTGCTCCTTTCATGTGTTCTCTTATTAACATGCAGGAAGTGCAGGACAACACATCTTGAAGTGAACTCAGCTCGTCGCCATCGCTCTTCTTATTTAGCACATGTTGGTCTGACACCTCTGATGAAAGCTTCTCTGTTTGAAGCCATACAACGTGTAGCACACATGAAGTTATTTGAATTAGCTCTAAGGTATAAATCAGATCTTTACTAAACTCGTTAAGGCTCACTCACTTTATTATTCACTGTATCTCACCCACTAGTGTTGATGTGTATTTGTATAGTATTGTTATTGTCTTTTTGTACTGTTCTCTACTTTATTCTCTTCTGATGATTTTGATTAAATTTTTTATGGAATTTTTATTCCACTGCTAAATTTATCCACAGTGACTCAATACAGTGTTAATTTACCTCAACAAGGAGCACAATAGCATGAACTGAAGAACAGATGGGAGTAACGGAAAGTGATCGGGACTGTTGAAACTGAAAATTCAAAAACATTTCACAGAAACATGTGTTCCTGTTTGAGATTTCTTCAGCTGATTCAACCACATTTTCTTCATACGACTCTCCTGGTGCATCATTTGAAGAGCTACAGAGGACACAGGTGAGTGTAATGTGTTTTCATGCTGCCCTTTAGTTTGCTAACTGGCCCAGACCCCAACTTCTAACAAAGAAATTAACATCAGTGTTAAAACCAACAGCTATAGTTAGTATAGTAGTATCATTGTACAAATACTCAGTTAGTGATAAAAGGCTGAAGTGCAGCATGTCCATCACAATCACAAATCACCTTCTCTGGAGGTTTTAAGGCTAATTCAGACTTCCAGCATCTGCACACTGTGTGTTTGTGTGACACAGTTACAGATGATGATTTACTTCTCTCACTGGTTCAGTTCTTCTTCCTGCTGCTGCACAGCTTCCATCAGAGCATGTGTGGACCAGGCGTGTGCTGGTGTCTCCAGTGCGCTGACGGATTGTTGGACAGCAAACAGAAAGTATGAATTGGCCTTAAGTGTGAGGTTTCACCTGAAGGTGGCGCTGGAGGAAAAGCTCATTCTACTGATGAAAATCTAAGGCTTGATCATCTGGTGAGCAGCGGTCAGTGAGATCCAGTATCTGATTTGTTGCTGGCAGCTTCAATCTGAGCTTGTCCCTTTAACTTCTGTCCTCAGATCAGTGATGAAGTCACACTGAGGTTTTACAGCTTTATCAACAACAACAGAGCTGCTGAGGCTGAGAATCATCCTCACCCCATCACCCTCCCTCCCACACACACATTCCTCCATCTCTTTATTTACCGTCTCTCTCCATCTCTGCTCGTCTCAGCCTGTCTGTGCTGCTGCCACTCATGCGACTGTCACAGCTGTGTGTGCTGCAGGAAGATACACTGTCAGCAGGAAATTACTGTTTTTTAATTTACTGCAGAGACTCACGATGAGTCAATAGGTCTCCTGGATGAGCAACTATCTCACTGAAAAATTACTTCCCAATGCAACTGAACTGCAGCTGCAAATGCGTTTAATAAGGAACGTAGGGTCACTGACGGATTATGCAGTGGATTTTCTGAATTAATGAAGCGCTGTCTTTAGAAATGGAAGCTGAGTCCAAAGGAGGTGGGCGGGGTGGATGGTATATGCACCTGTCTGTGGTTAGGTTTAGGCAACTAAAGCATGTTGGTTAAACATGGTGGTTTTGTTTAAAGGTTCATAAACATGGTTGAAGTTGCTGTCAAACCGTAATCTTTCTTTGCAGCACTCGGTTAAGGTTAGAGTGTAAACACAGCCATAGAGCAGTTCCACGCTGTAGTCACCAAAATGACCAGGAATCCCTATAGTGTTTTACTTTTTGTAAATGCTGTACACCTTAACATCGAGCTGATTGGTGTCCATGACTGGCTACCTGTTTAGAGCTCCTACAGACACGCTCAGGTTAGCTGCCATGCTAACCTTAGAGAGGTTCAGCATCACTGGCACTAATGCTATAGACTGTTTTCACAACCTGCCTGGCTAAATATCCACACTGACTGGCTAGTAGAAGGCCACTAGTCAGAACAGAGTGGGAAAAGCTCAAAAGGATAAAGGGCCTGTTGTATAAAGACACATTAATAGGTGTATTTGCCCATTTTTTTACTTGAAAATGTTATAATCTTGTATCAAAGAAAAAATATAAATTTGAAATGAAGCATAATATTGCCACTTTAAGCAAAACACAATCTGAAATGATGGAAGTAAAGTGATATTACAGAAGAAGAAATATGGTCACTTTATTGTCCCATCATGTTTTATTTATGAAAATGTCACCAATCACTGCATCAGGTGGAAGCTGAATCATTTAATCAGGATCTCTGAGATGATTCAACATAAAAAGACAAAAAGCAGCAGTTTGAACAGTTTCGAGAGGCTGAAGATGACATGGAGGTTAATTTGTTTCTGAGCTGAACAAATGACTGAGCAGAGGCGTTCAGGGTCTGTCAGGACAAATGAAAATCTTTTAGTGTTGGCTCTGTTGTGTGTCATTCCTGCACACGAAACTGATGAACTATTAAAATAAACAAAGTCACAGTTCTACACATCTTGTAAGTTTACTGTCATGACTTTTAAGTCTCATCATCAGCCGTAGGGATGACGAGCAGAAACTGTGGTGGTGGATGTTCTGTTCTATCACATGAACTGCTGCTGTTAAGGAAAATATTAAAAGTATAAATTGTAAGCAGTCAAAATTTATTATCTTTAATATCAGAGAGAGTCAAACATAAAATAAGCTGAAGATATTGGTGCTGTATAATAACGGTTTCTATAGGTTTATTCCATATCTGTTTTTATTGCTTTATTTTAGATTCTGATCTCTGAAGAGAAGGAAATTTATTACTCACAATGGAAACAGACAGAAACTGAAATGTGTATTGTGCCTATTTTCTCTTTACAACTGTTCATCTGGATGAACTGTTCAGGAGCTAATTATGGAGCCTGATTTTAGAGGCTAAAAGTTAACATAATCATAAAGTTTTATTTATAATAGAAACCACACATTTGCCTCAGGGGACACATTACATTATCAGTTGAATGTTGTTTTAATGTTCTGTTGTAATCAGTGACGGACTGAAGCCTGGTGAAAACCTTTCTTCCTGGTGATGCTCGGCTTGGTCTTCACTGCAGCTGCCTTCACTTATGGTTTTAGGGATGTTTGTCTTTCAGGTTTTCCTGCAGCTCATCTGAATTCACACCAGGTGACCACAGCATTAATCCATCATCTGCTTCCACAGTCTGTTATGATCTGTTTTGAAGCGTTTGTCCCAGTCTGAGCAGATCAATTCACTCTAAACACTAAACCAGCATTTATCCATCTGCTTTTGTCAACAGTCACATAATCATAAATGCAAAAGAAAAAATCCCTGTGCCTGTGGTACTTGACCACATCATAACACTACCTCCATCATGCTGCACTGACAGAGTGGTAGCTTTGTCAGCTCCTTTCCTTCTATAACACACAAGATTAAATTATAAAGGCTGGTTTTAAAGACACAACAAAGCTTCTGTACAAAGAGAGCAGTAGTGCATATGTTTGTCAGAAGATAATCAGAATCTATCTATGTTACTGGACTTTACTTTGACATTAATCTAATCTTGGACCTTGACCTGGATCAGGGAGAGATTGCTAAAAAACATGGACTCGGTTTGTAGAAATGTGACTCTGCATAAGTTAATAAACTGTTATCAGCATCTGATGAGCTGTTAACTGTGATCTGATGAGCATCAGGTTTGTTCAAACTGCAATTGTCTGTGTGTGTGTTTGAGTGTGTTTGCAGCATTAATGAACTCTGAATGTAATAATGCAGTGTTTCCAGAGGGACCTGGCTGATATCGCAGTAAATAATCTCATCACCTGCGCCACTATAACACTGAGCGCTGTGCTGAGATATCAGGACACAAAATAAAGATGGGAACCCGGAATAAAAATACTGTAGTCTGGTAACTTATTACTGAGAGAAGTAATGAACAACACTGGTAACATAAGAACTGAGCTGTAAATATTATTAGTAATTATGTAAGTTTAACTTGTCCTTTGTCAAATGATTTTGCATTGGACTTTCATTTATGAACTAAATAAAAAATATAATGCAACTTGTGATGTTTTCAAAGATTTTATCAAACTGACAGTTTAGATATTTGTGTTAATGAACTTCAAACGATTTATCAGACTCTCTGTCTTGTGGGTTCACATGCAGTGGATGGAAAAAGTAATAATAAGTAAGTAAAGTAAATTATTTTCCTTTTTTTCTGCATAAATTCGTCATAAAATGTAATTTGATCTTCATCTTTCTAAGCTGAAAAAGTCATGATCTTAACAACATATAATCAAGTGCAGGCCCTATATCTGGCATAAAACTAACAGCATTTCATAAAAAGAACATCATATCAACAGGGAAACATGGTGGTGATAGTGTGATGGTCTGGGCTGCTTTGTAGCTTCAGGACCTGGACCACTGCTAATGTCTGGCCATCAGTTTAAGACCTCAAACCCAAACACACCAGCAAGTCCACCTCTGACTGGCTCAAAAAAAAAACAAAACAAACAAAAAATACGGTTTTGAAGTGGACTAGACATTTAACTTATTTAGTTAAGTCCAGATTTAAATCCAGTTGAGATGCTGCGTCAGGACCTTAAACAGGCCGTTCATGCTGGAAAACCGTCCAGTGTGGCTAAATTAAAACTGAAGAGTGCAAAGAAGAGTGGGCCCAAATTCCTCTACACTGATGAAAGACTCACTGCCAATTATCACAAACACTTGATTGCAGTTGTTGCAGCCAAGGGTGACACAACCAGTTATTAGGTTTAGGGGCAATTACATTTTCACACAGATCCAGGCTGGTTTGGATCATTTTCCCTTTGAAATTTGAAAACTGCATTTTGTATTTACTCAGTTTATCTTTGTATAATATTAACATTTATTTGATGATCTAAATCATTTAAGCTTGACAAATATGCAGGAAACAGGCAAATAGTGTTTCACAGCTCTGTATGTTAGGAAATCTATTAGAATTCACAGTGTGTGAGGGGAGCTGGAGCGCAACATATGAGATTAAAAAGGGCCAGTTCACTGGTCGTCAAACCAAATCCACCAATCAAAACAGTCGACCTAGCTGCACAGACAATGAGCACTCACTCTCACAAGAAAACAGGCACACCAAACATACTAGAAAAACAAATAAGTAACACACATATGGTCACAGCAGCAATGTTCCATACATTTAATTAATCATGTTTAGTACTGCTGTATAACTCATGTGAGTCACAGACATGAGCAGTTGCTGGTATCTTAATACTGGAAGTATCTGGATTAATGTAATATGTGACTTTGTGATGTGGAGACATATTCAGTAAAAAGTTTTTAATCTGTGCTCTTCATAGTCAGTCTTTAACCTCAATCTGACAGATTTCATCTGAAAAACAGCTGAAGCAAAAGAAAACCATGAAATGCAAGATGATTTTTATCAACTGATTTAAAAGCTGGGAAGCATCTGCAGTGATGGAAAAACAACGATTGAAACAAACAAAAACTTTTCAGCCTCTCCTTGTGTACCTTTCAGTGTACTCTGTCCATCTCTGCAAATGAAATTTCAATTATTTGAGCAGATTTGTGCAGCTTTCATCATCTGTCCTCCATCTCTTGTTCACGTTCTCTCTTTTTAAAGGAAATTAAATTCACCTCCTCCCTCTCTTATCTCATCCCCCTCTCTCTGTTTGCATTAAGCTGATTGGCTCTGCTGCTCTCTAATGAAAACTCCACTCAAACAAATGAAATCAGCTGAGACTGTGGGGGCATGTTAAAGGTCGCCATCTCAGTGTCTGCTGACAGCTGACAGGGATGTTGTCTAACATAGAAGTTAACATGTCTTAACTTTGGTGCCATTTTGTAGTAAAAGCAGGAATTACACTGTGTTAGACCAGTGTGAACTGTTCCAAGGATCATTTCTAAATGTTTTACGTTTCTAAGAGTTCAGATATCTCAGCTCTGCTGAATTAAAGTGGCATTGTGTGGTTTTACTCTGCGTTTGCCTGCGATGAAGCAGTTGAAAATACAAAAGGTTGTGTGAAGGTGAATATGAATCAGAGGGTGTGGTGAATAATAAATTCTTTCAGCCATTCACACCACTGGCTACAGATTTATTAGCATATCTGTCCTGCTGCCTTCAGGCAGCTACAGGACTGAAGGACCTGAAGATTTATGTTTAGTATTTACATTTACATTTCGTCGTTTGGCAGACGCTTTTATCCAAAACGACTTACAAGTGAGGTACAAAGCAGCAAAAATCTAAGTCAGGGAGAAAAACTGTAAAGCAAAGTACTATCAGAAAAGTGTCAGTTTCATAAGATGTAAGTGCAGGAAAGAACATTTTTCTTTTTTTGTGGATAGTGCATAGAAAGTTACGGAAAAGTTCTGTCTTTAGCAGTTTCTTGAATATTGGCAGTGAGGCTGCTGACCGTGCAGAGTCTGGTAGCTTATTCCACCATTGTGGGACCACGGAGCTGAAGAGCTCTGCAGTGTTTTTTTTGTTTTGTGATGAAACCACCAGACGCTATTCATTGGCAGAGCGCAGTGGGTGGGAGGGGATGTAGATCTGAATGAGGGAATTGAGGTTGATAGGTGCTATTGAGTCGACCACTCTGTAGAAAAAGTCAGAGCTTTGAATCTGATGCAGCATCTACAGGAAGCCAGTGCAAAGATTTAAGAAGCGGGGTCTTGTGTGTCCTTTGTGGCTGAAATCAGATGCCTGCACAATCAATTGGGAAGTGTATTCAGAAAGGTAGGGTCTGATTTTTCTGATTAAATCTGCATGCCATAGAAACAGAGGAGATGTGGTCTGTAAAGCTCAGTTGGTCGTCAATTGGCTTAGTTTCCCCAGAGCATTTACATGGTCTTTACTAACCAGTCTACAGTCTGCTTTCTAAAGTAAGTAAGTAAGTAAAGTTGATTCAGTCAGTTTGAGCTATGAGAAGCTCTGAGTAACCTGGTTACTGAAGAGCATGTAAACACATTGAGTGGAACAAAACAGGATCAGTGAAGTCAAATCTTTTAATTGTTCTGAGATACATGACATCAGCTACTTGTTTCACTTGTTACTTGTTTTAAAGAACTGAATTTATATAAATGTTTTACACCAAGAGAATAGAGGCATCAGAACTAGGAAGACAATGGTTCAGACCCACCTTTTGCCCAGTGACAGCTAGGAGTGGCTCTAGCACTCCTGAGACCCTTAATAAGGAAAACAGGTTGGATAACTGATGAATGGATGGATGGCTCAGAGCTCAGAATGGGGCACCTATCATTAATTTGGGAAAATAGTCTGTAAGTACATTACATTAAGTGAAAGTTGCGTGTGGAAATCTGAAAAAGTTGTTATGAAGTTTATCTCAAAATCATCATATAAAAAATAACAAAAAAGCCTTTTTAAAAATGATTTGTTCATTTGTTGACTCAATACTGTTAGTGCAGAGCGAAGTCTGCAGGTAACAGTTTCAATTTTAAACATTTAGAAATAAGCTCGTGGGTACAGGAGGTTTCACAGAAAATAAAGTTTTGTCTGGTAAAAACTGAGTTTAAAAAATCAAACATGAATTTTTATTCTGAAACAATATGTGAGATAATGGGTAAAATAGTGATAGTAATAGTAAAATATACAACCCTAAAGCAGAACCACTAGGGAGAAGTGTTGTCTTTGAGTAAAACAAAATTGTGAGAAAAGGAAACACTTGTTTTTATTGCTTTTTAAATGTTAAAGCAAAGAGAAGCAATGAGAAGAAAGTCTTTAGCATTTTTTCTTATACAAGATCATACAATAACAAAATCACAAAGAGACAAAAAACAATCACAAAATGACCAAAAGACACATAATGAGCATGAATGTGTAACGAATAATCCTAAACACACAAATATGACCAAAAAGAGACACAAAGCAATCCCAAAGAAAGGACAAATGACTGAATTTGAATTTTTACAGAACTGAATTTAGCAGGTCTCGCCCTTATGACAACTGGGATAAGCTCCAGCCCCCTGCGGGGACTAAGCGGTATAGAAAATGGATGGATGGATGAATGAATTTGGCAGGTTCCTATTTTGTGTCTCCTTCAGTCACAAACACATGGTCTCAGTGTCTCAGAGTCTCAGTGATCCAGGATGTACATTGATACATCCTGAGTCTTTGTAATGTCCTTAAATGTAATGACAGTGAATAGTGAATTTACCTGGACTTTGTCAGTACTGTTGTACTGTTTGGATCATGTATATTACAAGTTCCCATCCTACTTTGGGTCTAAAGCAAGCTCACATATGGACTCCAACAGCACAGCCCAGAGTTTGTTTTTTAAGGCTGTATTTGTTGGCATATTACCAAAAGGCACCTTTAAAAGTGTGCTGAAATCATTATGAACAGCTCCTGTCTGCAGTACACATTAGTGGATCCCTGTGATACTAAGAAAACTTAAAAAGCTAAGGTTTCTCAGGCAAGTTCTGCAGTTATTGGGAGCACTTTTCCTTGAAAATGGATTTATAGATGTCTAATCCTGAGGGACACTCACACTGGAAGAACTAAAACAAATATTGCAAATATGCAATTAGCAGCTTTGTTCACAGTTAATTCATCTGGACTGTTTCCACCCTCACAGGTTCAGTGATATTCTTTGCACCTGCTGGTCCAGTCAATAGGTTGGTGTCAGTAGGAGCATCTCCTGACTCCAGAGCTCTCCTGATGTTCTGCCAGAAGACTCCTATGCGATGTCGGGCCTTAGGCCAGCTCAGGTAGGTGCACTTCTCCACCAGCTTCCTCATACGGTAGTATTGAGACAGGTGGTGGCCTGGGATCTTCTCCAGAAACAGCAGGATCAACACGTTGTTCTGCTCGTCAAACAGACGGAAGCTGTAACAACAAGACAGACAAGGACTGTTCAGAGGACTGAATCACAAGATCCTTCAATAGCCGTTTAACTTTAGCATTTAGCTTAACCAAAGTTTACGTAAAATTAATATGAGCAGTTTGTGATGAACAAAACAATTCAAGTTTTCTATGTTTAACAAAGCAAATCAAGCAAAGATCATGATAGGAAACACAAGAAATCTGTATTAAAACTCAGATTTAAAGATTGAAATTTGAAATCTCACTTTAACTACACTTGTAAGTCTACAGATGCCAAACCGTGGTAAAGTGTTACGAGTTAAGTGTGCAAGAGGAATATCACTACCATCCAAACAACACCTTTGCCGTCCTATATGCACCTTTATAGTTGTGTCCTCCTCCACTTAAAACTATAACATGTTTTTTTTTTTTTTAATAGTTCAACATCACAACAAAAAACATTTTTTTGATCCTATTTTATTTGCTTTGTCATTCTGACTGATATTTCCTTTGTTTTATAGACATATCAGCCCCTTCCTCCCTGCCCTTCATCCATTTGAGTTTGACTATTATGTGGCCCCACCTGGCCGTCTGGATCTCTCTGGAACGCCACTCATTCTGCAGGTAGTGCTGGCTGATCACACAGATGGTCTTCCTGCTGCCATAGATGGCGTCTGTGATGTTCTCCACTACAGGTTTACCTGTGGAGATAATACAGCAGCACATTTAAAACACCAGGCACAGGTTCTTCATATCATATATATATATATATATAGTATACTATATATACTAAAGTAGGAGAAGAGGAGAAGAGGAAGTGAACTGGTAACTTCTGGTAGCTTCTGATTGACTGAACATACCTGGTGGTCATGCAGGTGATGAATAGTGGGTATGACAGGGATAGTTGGAAAACAAACAGGACAGTAGCCCTCAAGGACCTGTTATATACCATATTGGCTAGCTTAAAAACAGCTTAAGTACACTTTTTGGGGGGAATTTCAAACATACAAACATATTTTCTGTCTAAAGATCTCAGTCAGTCATCTTAAAACTGCAATTTATTTCTACTGTTTTAGTATAAAACTGCAACAGCTTCATGAAATCCTGAGCTCTGAGCAGATCTGAGGCTGAGCAGAATTAAAGCTAATTCTGTGTTTGTGTGTTGGCTGCTGTAGGCAGTCATTTTAGTTTGAAAATCTCTGTAGATGATTGTGGCTCAGGAGACAAACAGCCTCTTCTAGCACAGTAGTCTATGTCTTATAAAGTCAAACTGTCACTTCTGCTGTAGTAACTAGGACAAACAGAAGAGAAAGATTATTTTTATAACATCTCTGCTGAAAACCAGATAAATATCAATGTGTTATCTCCCTACAACAGGCTGAGGTAAAGTTCACTGCAGCTTTTATCAATATGAGCAGGACACTACATGAGGTGTTGGTGCTGCACACCAAACTACATTTACTGGGAAGAGCTATAGAGGTTAATGTTATTCTGCACTACATCATATTAGACACGTCCCACAGAAAAGGATGTGAAACTTTACTAAATAAACTGTGTACTATAAGTACTCTGCTTGCCTATGCTCCTTTATCTGCTTCCTGAGAGATACTGAAAATGTAGAGACTAACCCTAAATGTCAGTGTTAAGGCCAACAATTACACCCTGATGATCACAGTTAGTTTCATTGCAGCATTAAAAGAAATGGTCCATTACAGACATAATATGTGAATGATGAAGGTGACTTTGGAAATATTCATTTACTGGAAGAATTATTGTGTATATTATTATTAACAGTGTATTATTGGTAAAATAAAAAAATAAATCCAATAATACACTGTAAGGGCCTGATTTACTGAAGGTCTGCATGTACAAAAACTTGCAAAAAATTGCTCAATGAGGACTACATCCAGTGCAAGCTGTGGATTTTTGTACATTTGCCTTATTAAATGTGCAGATGTAAAGGAGGGGGGAATGCAAATGCATGAGCACATGGAATGTTATGTATCGAGTCCAAAAGTGACTACAATGGCTGAGATTGCATCTGTTTTGTTTGACAGGCAGATGCAATCTGCTTGTGTGCACATGGCTGCTGCCATTCCAGTGAGGAGGAGATATAGGAGAAATAAAAGAATGCATCAAGAATGTATATTTACTGGTAGATAATTAAAATAATACAAATATATTGTTTGTCCAATAATGCAGTTTGGAGGTGAGCTATGTGCTGATATGACAGATTATGTCATACGAATATGTGATTTTATGTGGTTGCTGATTACCTGAGAGCTATAGGAGCAACTATACACAACTTCCCACAAACACAGTGCAAGAGTACAGGAATCATAAGCACACACATCCTCTGAATGTGCAGATTGTTTATGACTCCCAACAGTGTCATAACCAACACTGAGGTTAGATACTATATCTTCGTTCCATGCATGATTAATTCATTCTGGAATTCATTTTTTCCAAAGTAACAGAGGGCGAGAATGGAGATGCCTGGATGTAAAATCATTATTTCATTAAAGAAAGGAGCATTTAGCATTTGAAATACGCAAAACCCTAATTTAAATATGGCCGTCACCATGTTCGCACTTGTTATGAACCATGTAATTTTTCTAATTTTTTCACCCACAAAATGCCCACCTACAAAACATATTCAATTTTCAGGATTGTTAACGCACCTGTTGTTAATGGGTTTTGGTGAACAGCTATGTCCACGTTTTTGGGACAACAAAGTTTTATGTCACTCTGAATAATGAGGTTGTTGCATGTTTCTACCTGAAGTTGAATTCATCCTTTCTTCATAGTCACTAAGATGAGCATAACTGGAAGTGAGTGGGAGTGTCATTCAGGTCTGCATTTAGTGCATGTGTGTCCGTGTTTTAGACCAGGTCACTGTGGGGGCTAATGTTAACACTTGCTGTTTTGGTTAAGAGATCACATTGTTTCATAGTGCACAGTTCACAGACACTTTACTTTGTAATTCAGACAACTTCAAAGTTGTCTGTAGCAAAGTAAGTGGAATTCTTGAAACAAATACAAGTACACAAAAATCTACTTTGTTACAGTAATGAAAGTAAATGCAAATGGTTAGTTCCATCCTTGCTAGCTCCTTGTTTTTGCACCTGACAACTCTTCCTTATGTTACAAATGAGCAGTGTTTTTTGGCAGTTTTTGGCAACACTGGTGCAGACATTGTGTTGGTGAGATGTTTCTTCTGTGAGATACAGAAAGAGACAGTTTACCTGGTTGGAAGTCTCTGTGGTGCAGACAGAGTCTCCAGCCCTGCTCCTCCTCCAGAACTGGAAGCATCTCTCTGTAAACCCAGGCCTCATCATGAACATTGTAGGAGATAAAGGCATCAAACTGATGAGGAGCTCCTTTCTTCCTCTTCCTGCTGTCATAGAGAAAGGCCAGGAGGAGATGGAAGCCATAGGCTAGTGGCCATCTCAGAAAGTGGTAGATGAAGGATGAGAGGAGTATCACACAAAGAAGTAAAGTGCTCAAAGTAAAACAGAAGTAGCCAAATTCCATCCAACAGGACTGGATGTCAAAGTCCAGCAATTTCTTTCCTTCATTAGTTACGGGAAAAGAACAAGTGTACTGATGGGCGTTAACAACCTGAGTTTGGCTGTTGCTGATCACCCACTGGATAAATCCAGCATTAGAACAGTCACAGGTGAATGGGTTATTGTCCAGATCCAGGTATGTTAGAGCAGGCAGAGACTGGAAGACTGTCTCATTGATCACAGTGATCTCATTGTCTGTCAGTTTTAAATATCTGAGTGAAGACAGGTTGGCATGGGACAGAAAATCCAAAGACTTGAGCTTACTATTAGAAAGATCAAGAACCTGCAGATTTGGAATTGGCTGAAACATTTCAGGATCCAAACTTGACAAATCTGAGTGCCTGATAGTCAATCTCTTGAGTAGTGGATTAGATTGAAATTTGATTGGATCTGGAGCAGAAATACTTATATTCACAGATGTAAAGTCCTCTAAATGTTTAATAGAGTTGAGCATTTGCACCATTACATATAATTGGACAGCAAAGTGAGGGCCACTGAAGACTGCTGTGAAAACTTTCAAAGACTTTAAATTAAAGAAAAGTTCATAATCCTTTGGATGAGCACTGTCACCCATACTGTAGTAGACTGTAAGATTTTTCAGTTGATGTAACCCGTGAAAGCAATCTTTGAAATCATGAGGAAGAGATATGATAAGAGTTTCCAAGTTATTCAGTCCATCAAAGGCTTCATATGTCACTGTTCCAATGTTTTTTGACACCACATCCAAATGTTTTAGGGATCCTAATCCTTGAAAATCATGCTTTTCAAAATGAGATACAAAGTTTGTGCTCAAATATAAAAACTCAAGCTTCGATGGGCCTGCTATAAAGGCACCTGCGAATGTTTGAAGCACATTATCACTCATATCTAAAACCTTCAGATTATTAAGATTCTCAAAGACACACCTACTCAGTTTTGCAATGTGGTTGGTTTTCAGATAAAGCTCTGTGAGGTGTGTTGTGTTGATGAAATCATCGCAGTGCAACTTAGCGATGAGATTGTCATTCAGATTCAGGATCTCAAGGGAAGAGAGGCTCCTAATGTCATGTGGCACTTTAGTAAGGAAGTTTGTCTTCGCATTCAGGGACCTAAGCCTCTTCATTGATAGTACTGAGCCTTTAGACAGTTGAGTCATATAAGTTTCAGACAAGTCAAGCTCATTCAGCTGAGAGCAATTGACAAGTTTTCTACTTAAAGTGGCAACATTGTTCTCAGACAGTTCCAGCCTCCTAAGTGTTGGTATTTTGCAAACTGTAGCTAAGAGACCTTTTTTGATCCACTTCTCCATATGATTTATTCTCAGATGCATCAGTGAATCCAGACTCTGCAGGACTTTTTGAATCTCATCAAAAGGTGTCACAGTGTAACCAAGATACAGAGAAGTTATGTTCCTCAGTAAAGACTTGTCACTTATGTCCCATTTCATCACACCACGCCAGCCACATTGAGAGAGGTCTATCGACTCTATGTGAGGAAAGATTGGTGTTGTGATGCTGAAGTTTTGCAGTGCATTATAGGAAACATCTAACACTTTAAGGCCTGAAGATTTGCTAAGCTGAAGATCTTTAGTCTCAAAGGAGGTAAGCAAATTAAAACTAATGCTCAGTTCCTGTAAGTGTGGTAGCTGTAGAATGGGCTGAATGTCAGTGATTTGATGTAGATAGTTAAAACCTAACATCACCGTTTGCAGGCTGGTCAAGAACTGAAAGGCTGTGGTATGAATGAACTGAATGTGGTTGATGCTGAGGTCAAGCATGGTGAGGTTGAACAGTCCCTGAAAGATGTTAGCAGTCAGATTGGTGAGTTTGTTAGAGCTCAAATCAAGTGTTGCCAGTGAACTCAAATGGATAAAAGCGCCGTCATCCACATGAGCAATGTAATTATCCATCAGGTACAAAAATGTCAGCTTTGAAAAGTTGCCAAAATCTTCCCTGTTAATCTTTTTAAGTAGATTGTGGAAGAAGTTTACTGAGCTCACATCTCTGGGGATGTTATCAGGGATGGTAACTAGTTCACGGTGTGAACAATCCACGGAAACAGCCAGGGGGTCTTCAGAGTAGTCACTGGTGCAGTTCTTCAGTGAATAAGATAATGTAGGGTTAAGATTAAATAGTAGGGACAGAAGTAAGATAAGAGTTAAGCACAAATGTGAACTTCCTACTTTTGGCATGATAGTATTGGTTTGTTAAGCTATTGTGAAAAGGACATTTGTCGCTGGTAATGTTCAAAGGTGTAAATCTGTGGAGGACAAAATTAGAAAAAACAG
>OMLM01008163.1:11843-28315 GCA_900302695.1 Helostoma temminkii
AAACCTCCAGCAGAACCAGCCTGATGGTGGGCGGCAATCTGCCTTGACCGGTTGGGATTGGTGGAAAGTTAGAAAGTGGAGAGAGAGGGAGAGAGAAGAATAACAAGCAACAAAAAAAAAAAAAAAAAAAAAAAAAAAAAAAACAACAAAAAAAAAAAACGGGAAAATGCACAACAAACTAACTGGGACAAGGGAATTTGGAAGGACGATTAGAAGTCACAACACCCCCCTCCCCCCAGACCATTACAGTCTTTCACATCCATTCACACTTGCTCACTCACTACATAACAGACACACAAAGCTGACAAAAAAACAACAGCAATATGGACTCACTAATTAATACAACATGTTTCCACAAAGTGACTGAAACTGCTAACAACTGAAAATTACCCTGTCACCTCACAGTGAACTGAGAGGGGTAAACTAGTTGGTCAGGAGCAATTCAGGCTGCTTGTCATACAGAAGTGGGAGGGGCTGATGGAGTGGAGGGGGATGTATATAAGCTGTCTGTGTTTAAGATAAGAGTGTAGGTGGATTAACAGTGCAATTCCATTAGTTTTCCCCATCTCCGGTCTCTCCCTCATCTGCCTGGTTTTCTGATGTCCACAGCTGGAAACAGAAAGGAAATGGTTACTAATGTCTAAATCATAAATACATCAAGATCAATCAGAGGAAAATGGTCTGAGCTTAAAACTCACAGTCAGGTTGTCCCTTAGTAGTTGCATGATCAGGGTGCTGTCTTTGTAAGAATCCTCATTCAAAGTGTCAAGTTCAGCGATGGCTTCATCAAATGCCTAAAATATAAGCAAAAACAAAGGTTTATAGTAGTCAGCACTAAATAAAAATTCCATTCCAATGAATATAGGTAAATTAGATGTTTCTGGTTGTCTGATATTTTACAATTAACCTGTAAACATCTCGGACTGACTGCTTAAATGAGGCTTGGGTTCATACCGTCTTAGCCAGGCTGCAGGCCTTGTCCGGGTTGTTAAGGATTTCATAGTAGAAGACTGAGAAGTTGAGGGCCAGGCCAAGCCTGATAGGGTGTGTTGGCTGCATCTCCCCCTTGCTAATGTCAAAAGCTTGCTGGTACGCCTGCTGGGAATTCTCGACTGTGTCTTTACATAGAAAAGGAAGAAAGAAGAAGAAAAGAAGCAATTAAAATCAATCAAATTTAACTAGCACCAATGCATTTTATTGCAGTATTCTTTTTTTTTTTTGGCCACCTGGGGGCAGTGGAGCAATCAAAAATATTTGCCTATTACATACAGAAGTCTCTTCTGTATGTAATAGGCAGAGCCCCAACAATTTTTGTGTCTACTGTGCAAATGTAAGTCTGATATGCAATCTACTTTTAGCTGTAGTTTATTCTCCACCAAGCCCTGTGAAAAATCTTTGCCCAGTTCTTTAGGCGATAAATGTTCCGCTCTGTTCACAAGCTAAGTGCAGAGTACAACATTTGCGGTCTGCCTATGTTTTTAACTTAAAACAGCTGCCTCTCACTGAGGGAAACAATGTTCACAGTTGAAAGAAATGAACCAAAAATAATTATATAGAATTAATAATTTAAAAAAAGATCCTTAAAGGTTACGTAGAGCAGAGAAGAAAAAAGTGTGGGGTATTGCTCTGTGGAATCGTTCCTCAAGGAATTCCATATAATTATTTGATGAACTGTTATTACAAATAAAAAAGAAAAAACTTGGAAAGATGAGAATAACATAATGTGGGATTGCTTGTTGCACAACAGTAAGATTTTACAATACAAATATATAACATAAATTAGGTCTTTACTTACCCTTCTTAGTTTCCCCAGAAGCAACCTCAGACAGGTATCTATAATAGTCACCTTTCATTTTCAAATAGAACACCTTGCTTTCAGCAGCAGATGCATTGGCAATGAGATAGTTGTCCAGTAGCCCCTGAAAGCAACAGTTACATTTTTAAGTGTTGAGATAATCAAGATAAAATTAAGCACTGTATTGCAAGTGTATCTATTAGCACCAAAAACTCAGAAGCCCTTACAAGCACATCATGGCAGATTTCCTGCAGCTCAGATTCAATCTTCTCCCGGTATTCACGTGCCATCTGCTGTTTTTTGTCATTGCCCTCAGTTTTCTGCTCGATGCTGGAGATGACACGCCAAGATGAACGGCGTGCTCCTACCACATTCTTGTAGGCAACAGAAAGAAGGTTGCGCTCCTCGTTTGACAGCTCTGCACCTTGCTCTGTCACCGACTTCATGGCTGCCGCCATGTCATCATAGCGCTCAGCCTGCTCAGCAAGCTTGGCCTTCTGTACCAGGTCGTTCTTATCCATTTTCCTAGACTGGAAACAAAAAAATACAGTATTAGAAGTTAAATGTAGCTGAATACAAGTTTCACATTAGTCCATATACTGTCCATTCACCAGTAGTTTGTATGTGTTGTGACCTAAGGTAATTATATTTCATTAAGGCTTTTCAATAAATTAAAATCACTAGATTTAACTGAAACTGAGGATAAGCAGTGCGAACTGGGGCCCTTGGCAAGTGGGTCAGCCGTACACACCACTTGCTAAGGTTAGCTGCTATCGGGTTAACTGGGTTCTCCGATCCTGGCTCGTCCTTATCATTCGACTGAACAGAGCTGAAGCCAGTTTATCGAACAATCGTAGCAACAACTGTTACGCAAAATTATATATACATAGCGTTTGTATTGACTGGTTTCACGTTGTTTCAACCGACACTCGCTACACTAGCCGAAGCGCTCCCGGGTCAAGATTTAATGCCCTCCCTTAATGTTGCTAACAACGCTAGCGGATACAATCGCTAACTGATGTTACCTTTAGCGTGATAAATGCGACTGATCTGATTTATAATTTACTTTGTTCCTATTTGTGTTAGCGACCTAACTGGATTAGATAACGTTACTGCTGGTAATCTGTCGTATTCATGATAACGCAAAGCGAGTGGAGTGGCTAGAAGATAGCTAGCTAGCTACCGTCGTCTAATGTAGCGTTAGCGTTACCGCTGTTTAACGGTAACGTTCATTAGCTAGGCCAACATAAGAAACGATAAGAGTTTCGTTTAAAAACGCGGTAATTGCGCTGATAATCATCATGTGTCATATTTTATCTGCAACAGAACAGAAAATTTGGTAGCGTAATGCATTACTTTTGCGTTTAATTCATTTTCAACAGCAGTGCCGCGGCCCGCCCAGGCTGCCGAGCCCGTCAGAACAAAGTGTCATGGAATCCGTTAGCTTGCTGGCTAGCATTAGCTAATAGCCTGCGAGCTAACCGACTAGCCTTTCACAAACCTAGCTAGCCTGCTCCGTTACAATGATGGCTTCTCAATAGGATCCAACCAGGAACGATGAAACAGCCATTCTAACATTAAGCTACGAATTACCATTTAGTACTATAAAGCGCTATTCATACGTACAAGGACGTTACACTTACAATATTGGGGACTTTTAATCCTGCTTTTTTTCTCTCTCTGGGCGATTCAACCTCCGTCCTCCGTCTCGCTCAGCGTATCGTTCAGGGCAGTACCACTTCCGCTACTCTGGTACTTCTGTTTCCTCTTTTCTCACCACACATCTGCCTTACGTAATGCTCCCACTGCTCATACACACGATAGGATAATTAATACAGAATATATAAATAATGTAACAAAATGTACATTCTGTTAAATACAGTTATTCTGATGCTTGAATTAAATGCTTTTAAAAATGCCATAGCACCAATTCAGTTGGCTGGTTCATTGCACTGCCTGTTACATGACGATTTTTTAATTAATGTGTTATTAAATCAAAGTTCTAATAACAACAAGCTCATTATTATCCAACACTCAGGCGTGGTTAGTCGTGGTCTCCTCTTTTATTTGCTCAGGCAAAGTGAACATTATCAAGACATTCTTTAAAAACTGAGCACTAATCACTGTGGGCAAATCACTTCTAACTACAACTTTAGCATTAGAGCTGCAACATTTAAGTACAACTATATGAACGATTACGGACAGATTATTGGAAAACGTGTTGGTCAAACTGTATTAATGAATTTTATTGGTTGAGTGTCTGCACAGCAAGGTTAAAGGTCAAGGTCACTAGCAGAGCATGTTAGCATTTCTGGAGCTTCAATGTGCTGCTCAGTGACACTTAAGCAGATAGGAGCACAGGAAGTTGAATCTGTCTTCATCTAAAGATTCTGCAAAAGTAAAGCACCCTGCAGTGCAAACATATCATATGTCTGTATTAGTGCAGAAGCAACTGCAACAGTTGCAGTGATCATTATCATTTTGTTTTTCTGTGAAGAGATAAATGCTTTTTTCAGTAATCAAATAAATGCTTAAGTTACTAATCGTTTTAGCGCTATATGATGATTTCCTATATTGAACAAAATATTCACATTGAGTAGTCTATGACGGCCTTTCACTCCGTGGTAATGGGCTGTGGCAAAACAAGTCTTTTATCCAGGTGAGAGGTCTGGCTAGTTCACATATTTCTTGTTAGTTCACATCAGTTAGAGAAAAAGTTACTTAAGAAACAAAACTGCATTGTCTGGAACTGTTGAAAATATACTTTCCAGCTGCTTAAAAAAATGTTCATCTTCATTCAGAAAAGGGACGAAAATGCATATTTTTGATAAAATGTCTCTGCCTACAAACACTACTTCCAGTGTAACTTCTAAAATGGCAACGGCTCTTTATGGTAACTAAAGTATTAAGTATTATATTCAAATACTTAAAAACAGCTTTCTTTGCAGTTCATTTTCACAATACTTCCCCCATTCAACTAAACCGTAAACCACTGATTTCTAATAACAACATTGTCACTAAAGTAAAATATTCATTTTGTTGTTGCCTGCAAATATCATCACTTTGACCTCAATGTGATCTACTTACCAACACCACACATACTTTGTTTACAATTATATAATAATTATAGTTAAAAGAATCATCATGGTCACTTAGTGACACTAACACAGCATGCATTGAGTTAAAGTTCGAGTTTTCTTACGCAGCAGTTTTCTGCCAGCTTATTAAAGGCTGGATGGAAAATTTTCCTGCTCACATGGACCTCCGATTTCAGCCTCGCAGACAGCAACCTCTTCTCTTACCCACAAATAAGACACCATGATGCAGTTAAGGACTTTAATATTCACATATGTTATGGTGCCATGGATACTGTCTTCTGCAGACAATTACATGGAAGCAAGAAAACCTAAGGTAAGAAGATTCTTCTGGGGTTTAATCACTGTATTAATGAGCAAGTGGAAGAAACGCATAATAGTCTGAGTACTGCTAGTATTAACGTTTCCTCTCTTCACAGAGGGACATTGTGAACTTTGATGACTATGGCTTCCCTCAAGACTCAGACACTAATCGAGCAGTAGCTCCACAAGCCAACGGTAAGTTACTTTAAACAGATAGTTCTCAACAATTGTTTTTAAGCCGATTATGCAACAGTCGCAGAGGTCTTTTTCCACATTTTTGTGAATGTAGTTAAAGCCTGTATTATGTAATAATGGGCTGATCAAGTATCCTCGTCTAAACTGTCTGTAGAGCATTTTAAGCTGCAGTCACACCATCAGGACCAAGTACAAATACAAGAAATACAAGAAAATACAATTATAACAAACAATAATACAAACAAGAAATCTGTGTGTATAAATGAAAACAATGTCACTGGTGTTTGCAGAACTGCCAACATGTCTACTGTGTGTTTGCCTGAGTGGATCTGTTTACTGTGAAGAGGTGTCACCTGAAATGTCAGCTGTCCCAGCCCTGCCAAAGGAAACGGCATATCTCTATGCACGTTTCAACAAAATCACAAGAATACGCAATCAGGATTTCGCAGACATGGGTGAATACATCTTTCAAATACTCATTTCATTATCTTCTTCTGAATGTCATTGTTCAAGCTCTCTCCTTTTCTGTTGCGCCCAGCTACCTTAAGAAGAATCGACTTAACTGGGAATCTTATCGCTGAGATAGAAGATGGAGCTTTTTTAAAACTTCCCAACCTTGAAGAGCTCAATCTTGCCGAAAACAGACTGACTAAACTTCCTACACTTCCCACCAAACTGTTTTCATTTGACGCTAGTAACAACAGGCTTAAAACCCAGGGTGTGAAGGCAACTGCTTTTAAAGTAAGCTTCTTTTGCTCTGCTAAATTGTTGTAGGCATTTTGTACTTTTGATATGTGATAAAACATTTAGCTTCATCCAAATTTTTTATTTTTTTGGCAGAAACTCACAAGACTGGCATATCTTTACCTTGGAAACAATGATCTGACAGCAGTGCCCCAGCTTCCAGAGTCTCTTCATGCTGTGCACCTGCATGTAAGTTTATCCATAATTCACTGCAAATACATGAAGGAACCTACAGCAGCTGTGTAAAAGCAATTAGCAGCGAATCCAGATGTAAACAGATCCGATCATTTTGTTTCCTGCAGAACAACAAGATAAAAACAATCACAGATGAAACGTTCTGCAAGGGTAACAACAGTCATTACATCCGGACCAACATGTACGAGGTGAGACTAGATGGGAACCCTATCAAGTTGTCACAGCACCCTAACAGTTTCATCTGTCTGAAGTCTCTCCCTATTGGATGGTACAACTGAAATTACCGAAGCATGTTTCTGACAGGAAGTTGAGGGTGATGTTAGTGTAAAATGAAAAAGATACACAGACAGTAAGTTACTTCTCACAGAGTTGCATTTTACATAAATAATCAATAAATCAACCATACAGCTCAAGACATTGTTTGTAATTAGACTGCAATTATATAATTATAGAGCAGCGAGATTTAAACAAGGAGATGAAAGAGTTTGCTTTTTGTTTCCTGTGTGATCTGCCAGTATTAACACATCTGTGCAAAACTGTCCCAGATTTGTATAAATACATCAATGTTTTGTATTTTTTTCTTTTCTTACAATTTGGCTGAGACTGTTCTGTCTTGGCAGGTGCTATGCAACATTCTTTATAATCTATGAACATATGCTCACTGTAAAATAAATTGTGAGACCTGGCTATGGTTATCTTCACACCTATCATATTCTCTCTGCTGTGCTGCTAACTAAACTTAAAACCATATAAATAAAACTTGCATGTTGGAAGTTCTCCACAGCCTTAATTCCTTAATTACATTCATAGCTGCATTGTAACCCAGTAACACACTATTGGTTTATTCCAACCTGTTTGAAACAGGCAAGAGAGCAAACAGTCCAACAATGTGTCCTCAGATGACATGTGAAGTCCATATTACATCTGACCATCGTTCACTTGGCTGCAGGCTCATTAAGAACTATCAGTCCATCTTCTATCTTCTGCTGGTACTCCCGTTCTGATTGTTTTCTTCGGTACACATCATCTGGAAAAAAGACATTTTGAGAGACTGAAATAAGACAATTGTAATAAGAATAGTTTTGACAGTTAAAGCTGAGGTGTGTAATAAAAAGTGACATTCAGTGGACTGCTGAGACTGAACCATGTCTGGTTGACACTGTCTAATAGCACTTTACAAGTCTGACTAAAAACAATAGCTGCAGATATGTAGCTTGAATGTCATTTTTCCTATGTTGTGGCTTTTCAAACATCCCATATTTATGCATTTTATATAAGTGATGAGAGTCAGAGTTAACCAAAAAATGAAGTGCCTACTACTTTTTAGAATAAAATTAATGTATAAAGTAAGGATGATTACAAAAGAGGGTATTTTGAACTGAAGAGATTTAGACTGTATCAGCTTCAGATACATTTTTGAAAATACCTTTGCACAGAACAAAGACTAGGAATTTTATCCCCCATCATGAACATTGGAAGCATGTTAGGAAAGGTCTGTATAAGCAGGAGGAATGTTTACTGCAAAGATAAGATATAGATACACATACATACATACCTGACTTAATTCATTTTAGACAGACTTGAAGCATTGTGTAACAATCACCAGTGCTCTGACGTGGCACTGTAGAAAAAGCTCCAGTAATAATAACATTAAAGGTGCCTCTGTTCCATTCAAGTGCCCCAGTAGGCCTTGATAGTGAGCTAATATACACAACAGACCATTTTCCACCATTTGACTTGCCATAAAGAAAAGCAGAAATTCAGCTGGCATTCAGTTATATTACTTTTTTGCAAATCTGGACAAACTAAAGTAAGATACATAATCAATAAGCCCCTTTATCTGCTGATGCATAAAACTAGAAATATGAAGCAGATCTCTGCGGATGAAATCATTTCTATGTGTCCCTAAATGGCCTTAGAACTGTAGAGGATAAAATGTCCATGGCAGCTTTTTTTTTTAACACAAGAGGATTTAAGCCATTTTAGTTCTCCTGAAACAGCACATTTGAACACATCTGGAATAATGCAATATGGATCCAATGAAGCACACTAGGATTTTCGATCTTTTAGTGATCCTGTGGCATATCTGCTTTCTGCAGACACAGCTACAGAAATATCAATACAAAAGTATTCCCTGCAGCACTGTATGAAGTAATGACACTTTAGCTATTTCAGTTTTTTGCCACTCAGTGAACTAATTGGACAGCTGTAATTTCTAGCTGTTCGCTCTAAACAGTTTATAAAATATGTTGAGTTGTTTATACTACAATGCAGTATAGCATATCACAAAAAAGTAGCATGCAGTAGGTTAAATACTTCCCTGTTTAGCTAAACTCTACAATTTTACAATGATAACTGCAGACTTTGTGTGGCTTTTCTGTGTTCCTCTTTTTCTTTTACATTAATTTAAAATGATCATTATTAAAATTATTATTGATATTTAAGATAGATATTAAGGTTTTTCTACTTATGATTTGTTTGACATTGGTTTCTGCAGGTTCACAAAGTTAAATTTTTGATTTAAAATGTTTGGTGTAAAATGTTTCGCTGTTACACCTGGTAACAAATGTAATATTATCAATGAAAACTAGTGGAGAGGATACAGAGTTATTTACCATCTGTTGACGGTATATGTTATGTGACGATGGTTTTGTGCTGCTCTCACGTTTCAAATTTTAACTTTTAATTCACCATTGTAGGCCTGAGTTTAATTAGAGGCATTGACAAGTCCTCTGTTTCTTGTCCTTTCTTTTCCAATAAGGATGGGTCACTTTGGAGAATGTACTGATGCTGTAGGATCATAACTTACTGTACTACTAGGATCTGTGTTGCAGTAGACAAAACGTGGTTTAAACAACATTTTTAGACTCAAGGGTTTTCAGCTTGCAGATAACATTCACTGCTTTTAAGACCACTTTATTTGTTGCAGATACAAGACAGTATACCTTTTCTAAAACAGGATGTCTTGTTTACTCTTTTCATATACTTTTTAGTCTGGTGAAGTGACTTACTCCTAGTTTTTTATGGAAATGGGATAAAAATGTCAAGTATGAAGAAGCCAACATGCTAAAACACAAAAGCCTTGGACAGGCTTGAGCTGCAAGGCTCCAACGAACAATTATTTACACGACCAATTCATGTGACAATTATTGTCTTTATTAATCAATGGCTTGTCCAGTATATAATATGTAAACAAACAGTTAAAAGCAGTAATATAATCAGCTGATTTGTTTTCTAGTAAGAGCCAAAGATTAATCAAGTCATCATTAGCCTACTAGTTGACAGGGGTTTGTAGAGAGCCAACAACAAAAGCTCATCATCAGACTGTCAACTCGTGGTAAACACGTTGTACTGCAACATAGCAGCTTTCACGTCTCATAGCTAGCTTAAAGGGAAGGAACTTGCTAGACAAGGACAACTGAACCACGTAATATAACTACTCTGTACTTACTCATTCTGGATATTAACATTGAATACAAACTCGACAAGAAATGTTTGGGACTTCTGGTTTGTTTTTAACAGCCACAGAGAATGAGAAGACACGGACACAAGCTAGCACTAGCTAACACACATCAAGCTAACTTAAAATCAACTTTAAACAAAGGAGAGATTATCAAATATGCGTTACACTCACAGAAAGTCTCCTTTCCCATCCTCACGTTAATCATGATCCACTCCATGACGCCTCCGATGCAAAAGAAGATAGGTAGAAACCTGTACGTCCCAAGTCGCTGTTTACCCGGGACAAGGCTCAGTAAATATTTTAAGTTTTTGCTCCTGTTGAACATCCTGTGTGTACAGTCTACAAAGCCGTGGGATTAGTATTGAGTAAGTGCGTTATTTCAATTAAAGAGCGGGCTCGGACCTTTAACATGTCCTTCACAAACGGTACAAGAGCAAAATGACAGGGTGCGCTCGTTTTGTTACAGGGTATAAAGCCAATGAGCGGAGACGCCACTAACGCAACAGAGGAATACTTGGCAGGTCGACACCGGAAACTAAAACGAGCATCCCCCATTAAGTCGTAATGCTGCCTTTAAGTTCTTCGTGTAAATCATAGTTACCTGCAGTCGAGTGAAAACCATCACGTCAACTCTGACTCAAATAATATTCTGTAATACACAGTTCATTACTATACATTTAAAAAAGTAGGACTAACATAACACAAACATGTTCTTTACTAATTGCTAAAGGCTATAGTATAGTTTTATCCTAACTTAGGTCTGGTAGGTCAAATATGGTTACATATTGTTTAATGTGTAACCATAATAAACATTATGGACCTATTTACTATATTTTATTATTTGAAAAACGAAATTAACTTATTTCAGTTTTGTCTCTTTAAATAGTTTGCATAATGGTTGCAGATACACTGTGTATTATAATGAAGACATTAAAATAGATCAAGCTTGAGGTGCATGGTTGTCCATCCATACATCCATCCATCCATCCTTTCATCCCAGTTGCCACCAGTCCTTCACAGGGCTGACATACCGTTGGCCATTTTAAAAATTGAGGGAACACTTAATCAGCATGGCTAACACAGCATGTTGCAGTGACATGCTATCCCATCTGGTTTGCACTTAGTGGGACCATTAATTGTTTCCCAACAGGACAATGATCCCAAACACACCTGTTGGTTACGTAAGAGCTATTTGTCAGAGAAGGATCGTGGTCTGGTATGAGTTAGACTGGAGACTGAAGGAACAGCAGCCAACAAGTACTCAACACCTCTGGGAAAAACCATTCCAGGTGACCACCTCATGAGGCCGACTAAGAAAATTACAAGAATGTACAAGGCTGTCAAAGCAAACGTGTGGGTTGTTTAACACTTTTTTGTTATTAATTTATAAATACATAATTCTATGTGCTCATTCATTGTTTGAATGAAGGTGTCCAAACGTTTAACTGTTAGTGTCAGAAGGTTGGTTTCCAATTTAAAAACATACATGATTTAGATGATGTTGGTTCCTAATTCTCTGCTTTCAATCCTGCAGTTAAGGGCAAAGTTAAAGGAAACATAATTCACAATAAGACCTCATTACTATAATACTGAACCACGTATTGTAAAGGATGTCATCTATCCCAGCAAACACTGGGATACCTTACAGTTAACTCAATTTGAAAATCATTTAAAAAACCTTTATTTATGAAAGCAGGACTTAACTATTAAAATAAAAAAAATATGATTTGTGAAAACACAATAAAGGTTGACCTCAACCAACTTTTTACACATTCATACAAACAGACCAGGTGTACAATATAACCAGACCATACTAAATTAGATTTGTGAAAATGTTATTCCATTTGTGAGAACTGGAAAATGGTGATTTCATAGCTTTTTGCACATCCAGAGTAATACAGAACATCAAAACACAGCTGGACTAGGTTAACCTTAGTAGTTATAGTTTATGGTTTTGCCTTTTTTGGTGTTTTCACAAATTTAAATTTAAACAGCACTGAGGCCTTCACAAGGATTTCACATCCTGTCATAGCAATAAGAAAAATGTACTGTACCTTTAGTACATACGGTTGTGAGGGTCTATGAAGTGGTTACATAGAAGAACCTCTGATAAAACATACAAACCACAGTGTAAAATATGTGAGTTAAGGTAAAAAGTTCAATCATAAAGCAAAATGTAATGACTGACAAATATACAGATGGATTTATTTTGGTTGGGATCATGAAACACATCACTGTTGATATGAACTCTAAGGTGTAACAGTAGGACACAATACTGCAAAGCGCACACAGAAGCTACATATTCATACACAAGACAATAAGACACATGCAACAACTATTAGGGTTTTTACAAATAGTACCGTACAAGGAACTAATAGAGAGCTAAGCGTCTAATTCTGAGATCTACTCTAAACTTACGAGAAACTAATAAAGCACAGCAAGAACAAAATAATTATAATTTATTATTTTAGGGGGAAAAAAATTCTGTCTACAGTCCAGAACATAAGCTGTGACCAAGACGGCTTTTACAATCTTTTCTTTTTGACATTTTCTCCAATTGTGGTATAAATTTACATGACTGTTTCCTACAATGTAGATTTGACACTATATGTAGGTGCAGAGTTTAAAATTATAGCTACCTGTTCGCAATCACTTTATTACAGACTTTGTAATAATCATATTAAATGACAATTACTCCTATAAATCACTGTGCCCATGTTAACTTCATGTGGGTACAATACAGTGTCAGTCAATGAATAAATATGGAGATTTTCTGCTTGATATGAAATGCTGCTTTCGCTCTGTAAACTCTAAGAATTATTCCTGTTTCAAGAAATGTCAAATATGTATTGATAGCAGAGACAACATAGTGAATAAAATCACATGTTTATGGTATAAATGATATCTTTTTGGACATTGAACTTTATGCACTGTACTACATTTAGCAAAATCAAAACAACATCAGTGATACATTTCTGAACAGAAGCCTAATTTGCTCTTTTTTGATGACGATTTGTGTTATGTGAAGACAAATCAAACAGTAACGCCACCCACAACAATTGAACTGTAACTCAGTCTTCAACTTTGTGAGCTGGTCGGCAGAATGTCCAGTGATGCTCCACTGTGTTCTCATTTGCACGTTCACTCATGTGATGCACACGCGTGTTCCGGATGGTGAAGCCTTGTTTCATTATGTAGTCCATGAGGTGGACCCTTAGGGACACCTCTTGATGATAGTCGCATGGTCCAAATGTGAAGGACACCTGGCAGTCTCTGGTGTCCATCATGTGTTTGTTCCACTTGGTGAAGTTGTTGGAGATACCTTCCAGCAGGGCATGAACCTTTGTAGTTATGGTGAGCTGCGTGATGATAACAGCGACTGGGTTTGAGTATTTTGACAGTTTCCGAGTGCTAGAGAGTTCTACTACCTGCTCGAAGATGTCAGGAGGATACAGCGGCTTGGGATCGTTAAGGCACTGGATCAAAGGTTCAATCTGGTAGAAGTCTGCCTCCTTCCTCAGGAGGTCTGTCTCTGTAAAGTCTACAGGAAGCGTGAGCTCAGATGTCCGTAGGAAGTTCAGGATGTACCGGAAAAGTGTTCCATCCCGATCAATGAAATAATTCCCTTGGGAATCACGAGTTGTGGGGAAATCTCCCCTGAACATGGCGCCCAGCATCGAGTCTGGATAGCGCTGCAGGGTGGATAAACTTGTGGTGTACATGTGGCCTCCCACGTTCAAGGTAACAGGAGTGGTCATCTGTGGCAGAAGAAGCAGAATGTAAGAATTACTTTATTTTAAGTTAAGGTAAGCCAGCATTTGCATACTTAAGGTGTATATAATAAAAACAAAGGCTGCACTTCAGCTTCAAATTTGTAAATAAAACAAGCGGACTGTAATATAACAAATCGTAAATAAACACAGCATTTTGACGTGCTGCACTGTTCAACTGTACTGCATTATAGTGAGAGGTTTCTAACACAGGCAAGTCTTCCAAGGCATGGTTCATGTTTTCTCTGACTCTATTAGCTAAATTCTGGAAGCTTTTGTTCGTGTCATTGACCTAAGAGTTCACATAACTCTTCCAATCAACACACTGAATGTTTGAGTTCAACATGGGGAAGAGCAAGATGATTTATGCAGTGCTAATTAAAACCATTTGTTTGTTTGTTACTTTGATGATAACTTGTATTTCTACTGTATTGACTTTTATATTTTCTGTAGCCTGAAAAATGACCTCTCTAAAACTTCTTCAAAAAAAACTTCTCTTAATACCCTTCATGGGTATAGGTTATTAGAGGTTTTTTTTTTAAATCAACAAAATCTGAAATTAGTTTTGCAAACTGTTTTCTATTCATCTCTTACCCTATGGCCCCAGTCTCCATTATCCATTTGTAGATATATACCCACTTGGTCAGAACCAAAACACAGAGGGAACAGGTATGGTTTCAACTTCAATTTCACCTGTGAAAAAATAGTCACTATAACATGAGCTGTAACAAAGTTACAGTTTAGTCAAACTATGTAAAGCTGGGATGATTAATAAATTAAAGTGAAGTGGCAGAAAATCATTCAGAAGCTGTTGAGACAAATGTTTAACTGTTCTGAATCATTTTTAAGTGACAATGTACAAAAACTGGTTTCAGCTTCACAAATGTGAATTTATGGTTTTAGATTGTTGGTCACACAACACACACTCTCCAAAATTTCTGAAATTTTATAGACCACAAATTGATTGAGAAAATTATATTAACACTAACATTAATAAACAACAATAAAAACAACAGTATTTTACAAGCATAAGACCTTCAAGTGATATATTTGTGTTGGGTTACATGAGCAATGACCTACACGGGAGTCTGTGTAGAAGGCGATGCTTACTTTGTAGAATAAATATACATAGTGTGTTCAAGCATTTGTGAGTTTTGTTACAGTTGTATAATGTGAGTTAGACTAATTGCACCAGACTGTAATACCTGCTATCTTTTCTGATAGCCCAAGGTAACATTTTTAATGGGCAGAGGAATCATACAGGAGTGCATTATATTAAGAGGTGTTTTTAATGTTTTTGTCACCCTCATTTATGTAAATAAATGGCTTAAATAGTAAACATATAGTAGCCTTACAGCTCCCATTCCCTGCACTCAGAGGTCCAGGTGCTGCCTTCTGGCTCTCTCTTTACTCAGCCACGAGTCAGAACCAACAGATACACCTCAGCTATGAGTATGGTGAAGACAGAATAGGTGATGAATCACCCTCCTTGATGTACTTGACTGTATTGATGTTGACTGTATCTTGTTGTCATGATTTGGATAAAGCATCTGCTAAATGACTAAATGTAAAAAAAAAAAAAAAAGAGAGACATTATAACATTGTAAAAGTAGAATTAATAGCAGAGCTGTTGTATTTGTTTGCATTAGATTGGGTTTATTGCAGATGTAACTAATAAAGTGGCTATTGAGGGAGTGCAGCATTGTATTTCAGAGGCTGCAACCATCAAATATCTAGCAGTTGTGTTAAAAAATGGTTCACCAACTATTAGAGCATGTGATTAATAATTTGTTGCTGGAGTAAGCATAGCATAGTCCTGCTTCAAGTGCTCTGAACAGTTACATTTGAACCTCTCCACACCCATGTGGACTGGCAAACTACATTCATGCTGGTTAATATGAGCTAAAGCTCCGGGACAAATATTTAATTAATACTGCTCCTTGAGCTGCTATTCTCAAGGTCATGAGTTAAATCTTGTCTGTGTGACTTTATTAGTCAAGAGTCAGGAGGAGAGGTGATTCATACACAGAAACCAAAACGCCCCTTCATTAAAAGTGAAAGCAGGTTACAGAATGAACATGAACACATGTTAACTCAGAGTGAAACAGTCAAATAAAGTGGTCACTGCTCCTGAAGCCAGCTAATGATGGTTTGTTTGTTTGATAGCTAGAGTTAAAACTAACGTTAGCCGCAAACAGTGCATTTCCCTGTCTGCTATGGGTTAAGCTGGCTAACTTGCTTATACCGCAAACACCAAGATGTAGTTTTTAAAGATCAGCATTATTAGGTTGTAAATACAACATGAATATACCGAGAGCTGAACTACAGCGCTAGTAAAAACAATCAGAGAGGCGCAGAGGAAGTGTTTATTGTTTAGCCTGCTAGCTGCTTGCTGTTGACTCGCTAGCTCTCAAGCTAACCTGACTAGCAGTCCCTGAGCCACTGACGTTAAGCTAGCTGCTGTTACTACTAAAGCTTGGGTTCTAATAACACTACCTGGAGGTCAAAAGCACATGAAACCAATCCCTTACCGGCTCTGTTTCTTGACTACTTGTCGTTTTTGGTCCTATAACAGCGGCCTGAGGTTGGCATTTAACGGTGCAGTCAGATGGTCACTGATGTTTGCCGCTGGTCGCACCGGGCAGCTGTGCTCGGCTTCAGGCTGCAGCAAAACTGCGCACCCACAGAGGAGGAGACGAGGAGGAGGAGGAGGAGGAGGAGGAGGAGGTGCTGCTGCAACCACGGGCACCTCTGCATGAATACATCCATTCACACATCTGATGAACACAGTCGCAATGACACATCCTTTGCACCTTTATTAGCACGATTCAGCTTACACTCCAAATTAAATGTTTTTATCTAATCTAAAATTGAATGAAATGTTAAAAAAAAAAAAAAAAAAAAACCGAAAA
>OMLM01008163.1:41661-67517 GCA_900302695.1 Helostoma temminkii
TGTGGTCAAGCTAGGCGCTGTTAACTTTGAGTTGCGCGTCTTCGCAGGTAAATACGGTACGGGTGCTTGGCTCAACCAAAATATATTTAAAGCGTTTGCTCTTTAGTGACTACTATTGTTTATTTTATATTATAGTTTTTTTATATTATTTTTTTTATCAGCACCACACATACAGATGTGCAAAATATACATAACACAGTACCCGAATTATGTATATTAACAATAAACCATTATAACAATAATGACCACGCACATCTTTAATCTTGACGCATGATCAGGATTCTCCTGTTTGAAATTCGGGCAACAAACCAACTTGACAGTCATATTCCGCCACCTACAGTGCAGGAGTGCTAACATCATGACGAGGAGTTCATATTCTGCCTTGGACTCCTCGGCTCAGTCCCACTTCCAGTGGGAAACGTGATGCGTCAGAAGGGTCTTAGGCAATGCTGCTATCGAGGAAGCAGCCTGTAGTTCGTCCTTTAGGTGGAGTCTTTATTAAAAGTTGCCTAACCCGTGTGGTGGGTGTTGCCTTGTAGCCCCACGTGTCCAGCGGTCCGTGCAGTTTATCACAGGAGTTAACCAGTGTGATGCTTACTACAGAGAGGAGGTCGGTGCGTCAGTGTCACTGCAAAGGTTTTCACTTAGTCATCACAATCCATCAGATGTCCGACAAGTACATGTCTATAGTTTTGTGTTGACCATTGTAGCTGTTTGAGTTTTTTCCTCTGTTCCCTGATGACTTCTTCAATCTCAGCCTGGATTTGGAGTGAGAGATTCTGGCTTCCTGAAAATGTTTCATGGACGGACCTGGAGCATCCACCTCCTGGAGTGGAGTATCCCCGAGTGGGAGACTTGCTTTACGCTCTGCCTCTGGCTGTAGGAGTTTCTGTACTTAGGCAGCTTTTTGAAAGGTAAAGCAGATCCTTGTTTAATATTTAAATTTCCTTTTCCTTTCCTTTTCCTTTTCCATATTTTAATTTCATATTTTGGGTGACTGCCAATTCAGGCTTATGTGGAAAATGTGCATCATGAGGAAAAAATAGGGAATAACAGTTACAAAGTATTAATAAAGCAAAATAAAAGTAACAATACGAGGCTATAGAATAAAATAATATAAATGTATCTACAAATCTATCACCAAACACAGCTCCGGCTGTCACACAAACAAAGATAATCCTAATGACATTAGTCATTTTGCTTCACAGAAGGGACTGTTTCAGGTTTGCCTGAATGATGAATGTAATCTGTTTCTAATTTTTATGAGAAAATTCTTGTATTCTGAGGTCCTAAGAACACAAGCATTTGCAGTTGGTTTAGCCTTAGGCTCTTATTTAACAGTGTTAGCATTCCTCTGAGGTGATGGCACATGAAAGACTACACCGACTTGACATACACGTTAACCTGGCTCGGCAGAAACTGGAATTGTTCAGTGCAAACTGAGCGTTTTGTGTCTGAGTCTGGGCCTTTTTAGACTCCTCCCAAACTTTATAGTTTCACATAAAGTATTGTGCTTACGGCAATGTTCATCTAAATTTGAATTGTGCAAATGGCCTGGACTCTCTGAAGAGTGCTTCATTTAAATCACCATTGAAGGGCAAATCACAACCCAGGCTGTACTATTTATTCAGTCTTTTTCCATGTTGGGAACTCCAGACTGGGCGGGTGGGGAGTGTCGTTGAATTGAGATGTAATAAATGGCTCTGAGTTTCAGCGTTGACACTGGTCAGCATTAACAACCAGATGATCTTGTGACACACATGAGTCTTTTGCTTAGAGGTAGCCCTCCCGTCTCTTTCTCTCGTATACTCTCACATGACAGGTCATCATGCTCTGTTTAGGCTAGGTGCTACATTCCCCAGGATTCCTTTTTTCTAACACATGCCTGTGTCTCCCCTATGGCCACGTCCTGTCTGAGTGTTTCTCTTAATACCACACCATCTCTGTGTACCCTCCCTCTCTTTTTTTGCCTCCATGTGTGTATATACAGGCTAGTGGCCAAACCCTGTGCCCACATACTTCAGATTCAGGCAGGAGTGCCTCGGCGAGCTCAGCCCAATGCTGTCCTGGAGACGCTGTATCAGTCCAAAACGGTACATAAGGTTCATGTTTGTTCCTGTACACACTGGAACACATAATAATGTGTTCACTAAATACCTCTTGTGACAGCCACACCTACTGGTATTATGGTTTTACAAGTAGAGACTATGGAAAGCAAGTGATTTATAGTAATCGTATATTGTCCACAGAGGCCAGACATGAGGCAAATGGAGGGACTCTCTAAACAGCTGGACTGGGATGTTCGGAAAATACAGAGATGGTTTCGCATCCGTCGGAACCAAGACAGGCCTTGTACACAGAAAAAGTTCTGTGAGAGCATGTAGGTCCCTGTGGTAAATGGAGTTCATGAGTCAAGAATCTGCACTGCAGCACATGTAAAAATAGTTTGAGTTATTTTCTACTCTCTTCTTTCATTACAGGTGGCGATTTACATTTTACCTGGGGATTTTTATTTATGGCATACGCTATTTGTGGGTGGTGAGTTGAAGTGGCATACTATGTGCTTTTGTACAAAACACTGACATGATGCACACTGTTAGTTTTCACCGAAAAGTAAACAATTATTAAGTATACCTTACTGTAGGTATTTATTAATCATATTAGTTTATTTTTTTCTAGTCAAGTGCTCACAATGAGCGTTTCCATCCACTTGCCTTATTTCTTTGTATATTGTCACGCTTAAATGATTCAGATCATCAAACTAATTTTAATATTAGACAAAGATAACCCATAAAAATACAAAATGCAATTTTTAAATGATGCTTTAATTTATTACGGGTGAAAAGCTGTCTAAATCTGCCTTGAGCTATGTGAAAAAGCAAAATCATTAATGAACTGTGATTAACCACATTTTTTTGAAAAGCTGAGTTCAGTTTCACTTGCCACACCCAGGCCTCTTTACTTCCAGACCTGTTGAATCAAGTAATCATTTGAATAGAAGCCATCTGACAAAGTAAAGCTCTCAAAATGCAACACATCATGTTGTGATCTAAAGAAACTCTAGAACAGATGAGAAACAAAGTAATTGACATGTATCAGTCTGGAAAGGGTTCCAAAGCCATTTCTAAGGCTTTGGGACTCCAGTGAATCACTGTAAGAACCAGTGGTGAACCTTACCAGGAGGGGACGGCCTATCAGTATTACTCCAAGAGCACAACAACGACTCATCCAGGAAGTCATAAGAGAACTCAAAATAACATCTAAAGAACTCCAGGCCTCACTTTCCCCAGTTAAGTGCAGCAAAAATGGCATCCATGGGACAGGAGAAAGCCACTGCTGACCAAAAACAACACAAAGTGTCGTCTCACATTTGCCATAAAACATCTTGACTGTCCCCAAGACTTTTTGACAAATATTCTGTGGACTGATGAGACAAAAACTTTTTGTGTTACATCTGGCGTAAAATTAACACAGCATTTTAGATAAACAATATAATCAAAACAGTCAAATATGATGGTGGTAGTGTGGTAGTTTGGGGCTGCGCTCCAAAAAGCAAAATTAAGGTTTTGGAGTGGCTTAGTCAAAAATATCTGATTGAGATGTTGTGGCCTGACCTTAAACAGACCATTCATGCTCGAAAACCCGCCAGTGTGGCTGAATTAAAACAATTCTGCAAGGAAGAGTGGACCAAAATTCCTCCACAGCGATGTGAAACACTAATTGCCAGTTATCGCAAATGCTTAATTACAGTTGTTGCAGCCAAGGGTACAACCAGTTATTAGGTTTAGAGGGAAAATACTTTTTCACATGGGACCAAGCAGGTTTGGACAGGGTTTTTCTCTTAATAAAGCAAATCATTTTAAAACCACATTTCGTATGCAGGAAGAGGGAAATACTTTTTCACAGAAAGGTCTGTGTACTTTCAATTTGAAATTCTGAAACCGCGGTGTCTAACTCAGACTGCTGAAATGTCAGGTTAGCTCATAAACTGAATGCGTTTTCTATGGACAAACCAATACATTAGCAAGAAATGTCTTAATTATCAGGGTGAACAGGAGGAACTATTATATCAAGCACAAACTGTGTCAATATTCCAATGAGCAACTCATTATTGTTTTAAAACACACTTGGAACTGTGAACCTGTCCTGTATTGATACACTTTTATCTTTTTTCCCTCAGTCATCTTGGATGTGGGATACCAGACAGTGTTGGCATGACTATCCATTTCAGGTTATTTTCTTTTCTTTAACTGACTACACAATCATCACATTTGGCCGATATTATCACTCTAATCAGTTCAGCACCATAAAGTTGGCAGGTCAGCATGGCTGCATATTTGTTAAAGGTGGTTTTGTTTTGCGCCTTCCCAAAGCCTCTAGCTCCTGGACAGTACTACCACTATGTGGCTGAGCTGGCTTTCTATTGGTCTCTGATGTTTTCCCAGTTCACAGACATTAAACGTAAGGTGAGTCAGCACCAGCTTACTATTGTGCTTTCAATAGCCTCTCTGTCAATACCCTCACTGAGTGTCCTTTTATATTTCATACTCACTTTGTTTCATATCCATTTTTCTCACTGTCTTTGATCATGTATTTACAAGCTTGCTTTTTACATCATTTGTGGCTACCAGCTCAAGAATCAGCTTGTGATTATTTGGTCTAACGAACAGGTTAGGCAATGAAAGGCCTCATTGTTCTAACATATACACTGCTCCTCACACACAAACACTATATCCTCGCATAGCCTCAGATCAGATCTCAGTATGTTCACATCTTTCAGTTTTTGTTGTTGTGGCAAGTGACTGTCTTGATCAGGAACTTCCTTTCATTGTTCATTAAGTCATCATTCATTAAGTTTTTTTTATGTTTCTTTTTTATTTTATTTTCCTGTCATCTCTCTGCATTTTACTGATGACAGGATTTCATCATGATGCTTGTCCACCACCTGGCTACCATAACTCTCATCACATTCTCCTATGCAAACAACATGCTAAGAGCTGGGGCTTTGGTCATGTGTTTACATGATGTATCAGACATCTTCCTTGAGGTAAAGAACCGATTAAGGTTTTTTATTCATTATTATTTACTTGTTTCAGGAAGGTGCTGTACAAGACATATGTAAACACAGCTTGGAAATTACACTACTGTAAGAATCACCAATGCCTAATTTATTTCCTAAGGCAGCCAAGCTGACCAACTATGCCAAGTACCAGAGGCTATGTGATGGCCTGTTTGTGGTGTTTAGCATAAGCTTTTTCCTCACTCGACTCGTCTTCTATCCATTCTGGTGAGACAAATATTAAATGACATACTTTGTTGTTATATGGCCAATGTTTAACAATCAGAAGACATTTTTTACAGTAAATTACTTACTTAATGAACTAAAATGTATCATGCAGTATTTAGATCTTTAATTTTTTTTATCTCTAATCTCTTTATGTGTGTATTTTTTACAGGATTTTTTATAGTGTTCTGTTTGAGAGCTGGGAGATCATTGGCCCCTACCAGGCCTGGTGGCTGTTGAATGGTTTGCTGCTGGTTCTGCAGGCCCTTCACATCATCTGGTTCTACCTCATCACTCGCATTGCAATTAAAGCAATATTCAGAGGAAAGGTTAGTCTGGCTGCCTGTTATGTGCTGTACAGTTTTTAGCAGTGTCTCCATGGCAATGCCAGCCAATCCAAAATTAGGCCCAGACTGACATATCAAATAAATTTCAGATGAATTGCCATGAAGTTTTGTATAAACATTCAAGGTCCCTGCAGGATGTAGCCTACTTACATTGGTAATCCTCTGGTTTCCTCTGGCACTACCAAGAGGTAGCCATTTTGTTTTTTTGCCTCAACAACCCTTAGATCAGGGGTTTCAAACTCCAGTCCCTGAGGGCCACTGTCCTGCTTATTTTCCAACCATCTCTGCACTTACAGCTTCTGTCTGGCTGAGCACACCTGATCCAGGTAATCAGCAGAGGGTAAGACAGTGATAGTTGGAAAACAAGCAGGGCTGTGGCCCTTGAGAACTGGAGTTTGACACCTGTTCTTAAGATGGATTATGTGTTCGAGACCCTCAGGGGATATAACTTACTGACTATCTAACTGACTTTGGCGATCCCATGACTGTACCTCTAGCACCACTTGCAGATCAAAAATCCAGGTCACTTATGCAGCAAATTATCTCCACATCTACTAAATGAACTGTCATACGTGTAAAATCATATTGACTCATGATCCCCAGGGTTTTCCTATAGCATCATCTGTAGGTTTAAATTTGTGGTTGTTAGTGAAATGTCTATTGGGCTGGGTTGTATTAAAAATGATGTTTGTGTTCGGTCAGGGTGAATTGCAATTAACATTGCGACTAACAAGTGTTGGCATAATTTGTCATTGTCATCAATCTGTTTATTTTCTTGATTTATTAAGAAATTGTTTTGTCCACACAATGTTGGAAAACTTTGAAAATAATAATTAGTTGTCAGCCAACAGTGACATGCTCAGTGTTTTTTGTCTGATCAACAACTCCAAAACCAAAACTACAGAATTTATTATTATGTTGAACAAAGAAAAGGATCAAATTCTCACAATTTCTGTAAATGTTTTGCCTAAATATAATTACTATCGTTACTACGATTCCGATCACTTTGGTTATTCCCTGAGGCAATTTGTCTGATACTTTGACTGACTAATAACCTTCTCACTAGTCTCAACATTACTTTATTTATAGTGCTGATTACACTGTCACGTTGAGATAGTGAATGTGGAAATGCACATCAGCTGCTAAACATCCCTATTTTAGTGGCTTTTACTGTGAAAAGTTGTTACTGTGTACACTCGCATGCTGTGGTGTAAACCACAGAGTTTGGCGTTTACTTCATTTTCACTTACGTTTTGTATCACAGGTGTCAAAAGACGACCGCAGTGACATTGAGAGCAGTTCGGATGAAGAAACGTATTCGAGCTGCAGCAAAAAGGCAGACACTAAAACCAAAGAAATGCAGTCACACCAGTAATGGGGGGAAAATCATGGCTACCTAGTGCCAAGAAGGGAGATTTACTTGTAGAGAGGCTTTTACCTCCTGTGTATCTGTGAAACCCTTGTTCTCACTTTGACCTGCTGAAAAGACACAACTCTTTTCACTCTGAAAGATGTGCTGATTTGACTAAATGCAGAGGACTGGATCTTTGTGTATGAAATACACACAGCCCAGTGTTAGGTTTACACCTACTTTTTGTTTACAGGAGTAGACTGCGTGTGGTCTGTGCATCTTACTGTGTGTATACTATAAGACGCATAATATCTACACTGTTACAGTCAAAACTCTTTTTATACGTATAGTGATAGAGCTTAGATGTTTTAAATGCCAAATATCTCATTAAAATGCCAAAGGTTTCTTAATAAAGCGTTGTTGCAGAAAATACTGGAACGTGAATGTGTTTATTATCTTCTATTGTGATTTTGAAAGCTTCAATTATATTAATTATTTATTAATCCTGAGATTATTTCCTTCAATTGATTGTTCAGTCTTAAGGTGCAAAATACTTGCTAATGTCAACGAAGCAGCTTTACTTGAAGGATGGCAGCATTTGTGATGTTGTGTGTGTGAGTGGGATGATCAGTCTTCAGTATCGTATTCTGTCACACTCTTCCAACATGTCAAATACTTCTTCACTGAAGTCGTTGTACTTCAGGCTGTAAGAACAATAGCAGTAGTTGGATTACTATTTAAAAATACTTTCTTGCGCTTACTAATTTTGTGTATAGTTTATTGGCTCAGAGTTTATAATTAACTGAAGTGAGTCATGCTTACTTCATCTCCTGCATGCACTCACTGTTCTGCATGACCTGGACAAGGGCTGGGACAGACACATCAGTCAGTGAGTTGTTTCTCAATTCCACACTCTTCAAAGTCTTGCTGGCTCTTATAGCAGCACACAAGTTGTCAACACAGGCATCTGTCAAGTCAGTCATTTCAACACTGCGATGTAGGAGGAGACAGAGAGACTTCCATATTATTTAATGTAATGGGATGACTCAAAACAAAAATGTTATGTTTCATATTTCTGTCAACTCACTCTAGTTCCTCTAACAAACAGCTTGGATGTGCAACAGCATCCCACAGATGTTTAACCCCTTGGTCTCCTACTTTATTTATACCTACAATCAGAGACTTAAGTTGAGAAGTGCCACTTCTCAAAACTGAGCCCAGTTCCTGGAAGACGGACTGGGTTAACTCACACCGTTTCAGCCTGTAGGGTGGAGCAGATTATACACCAATGCTGTTATCTAAATTTCACCAAGTATTTGTGAAAGGTGGAACTTTATCATAGAAAATCAAAAGAGCATAATAAAGGCGACTCAACCCAAGTTTTTCTAATGGACATCCGGGTCGACGGAGGGCCTGGCAGAGCAGCAGTGCCCCCTCTTGACCCAAATCATTCACTGACAGATCCAGCTCTGCCAGAGAGCAGGGCTCCGACATCAAGGCCTGCATCAAATGAGGACAGCAGTCACCTGTCAGCTCAGTATCGAACAGTCTAGATGGAGAAATAAAAGACAAAAAGTAACAGCAGAAATATCTGGAGGCAAATCTGACACTCTCAGTCCCACACACTGTTTATATCTCATAAGTCATATCTCAGCCATGATTTTTAGACTTATGTTAGAGCCTGAAAATCAGGTTCTTATAGTATGATGTTTGTTTTCCTCGGGCTGAAAAGACTAATGGACATGTATTACATTTAGATAAGATATTACATTTCCTAGCTTCTTATGTCATGCAGAACATCAAAGGAAATGCACCAACTACTGTAACTAACTTTATGCTGAAGCACAGACTTACACGAGGCTCTGCAGTTTACACAGTGGGTGTTGCAGGGACTTGCACAAAGTCTCCACTCCACTGTCACCAAGTGTGTTTTGTGTCAGATCCACTTTTTTTAGATGTGATTTCCCAGAACACAAAGCTGCTGATAATGCCTCCATTGATGCTGCAGTTAGTTGACAACGTTGTAGCCTTTTAATAAGAAAAATTAAAATATTTGAAATAATTATTTTTCAGTAATTTAAACATAAATAAGCTGTAACAAAATACAAGTTTCTACTGTGCTGTTTGAAGTACATACCAGAGCTCCTCAAGTCTGCAGTGAGGACTCTGCAGTGCTTTGCAAAGTTTGATGAAGCCCTGGTCCCCGATTTGATTAAACCTTATATTTAACACACACAGCTGAGAGGTGCCTGAAATCAGCGCAGACACCAGATCCTCACAACTTTTCAGGCCACATGCCACAAGACTGGTTAAATCAAAAACAGAATATCCAAAAACACAATGTCTTAAAATAAAGATGAACAAAGATACCTTTTAAAATTGTACACGGAGGTAAACTTACTTTAAGTGGAGCAGTTTACAATCTTTGAGTCCAGCGCAGAGAATACTGAACTTCTCATCCCCGAGATTCGTATGAGAGAGATCCAGCTCTGTGGTGATCCCTCTGCTGAGAGCTGAAGCTAGATGAGAAACAGCCCCAGTATCCAAGGAGCTGTTTGACAAGCTGTGGAACACAAGAAAGCAACTTTACATATGATAGCATACTGATTGCATGAAATGAATGGTGCCTAGACATTTTTGACATAAGCTCACTTGATCTTGTGTGACAAGCTCATAGCTGGAGCCAGGACTTCTGCTTGCTCCTCTGTAAAATTTCTTGTACTGTACAGATTCAACTGCTTCATTTCACCGAGGCACATGACGACGTAGTTCAGAGCAACACAGTCCTGGAGGCTCAGGTTGCCATAGCTGATGCCCATTCGTGCTGACGAGGTGATTATCTCTTTCACAAAACTCTTATTTTGAGCTTGATAAAGAAGGTGGAAGCAGCGGTAGTGCATCTCGTTGTAGCATCCCTTCAGTGTTGCATCTGACCTGCTTTTAAACCAGGATTTGAAATTCATGATCCGATCAGAGTTTAACTCTCCCAGCAGGGTCTCCACAGGTCTGCGCTGAATGGGCTCTGAGAGCCCAGAGAGGAACTGATCTAGAAATGTTGTACAATGCTTGTGCTGTTCCAACATCACCTCTACTCCCTCAGACATGGATGTGTCCAAAAAGAAAGATACAGCGATGATAAACTCCAACATCAGTTGGGAGTGGAAGGAGAAGACACAAGTATCGTGCTCTAGGTCACCATCAACTGTTAAGAAAACACCAACTGTAGTAAGAAACTGTTGAAAACCAAATGAATCCATTTCCTCTTTGGTGCAGCCTGAATGCTGGTCAAGACAGCAACGAGAAGCCATCCTGCCGAGGGCCAACACTAGTTCTCTGATGCTTGACTTGCTCAGGGACAGTGCTTGAATCAGGTGGACCAGGATATCTACATACAGCTGGGACAATGTTTCAGGAAGCTTTCTGCCAGCATCCATCAGAGACTTGTAAATAGAACAAACAGTCCAACAAAATCTAGGACGGGCACAGAAATCGTAAAAGCCTAAAGTCCTTTCCATGTGCACTAGTGCTTTGTTTGCAGCAGCTGGGTCAGTAAAGTACCCATTAAAGTAAGTTTGTCTCTGGGGCTTTAGAAAGCCCAGCACTTCTACAGAGATGCCACTCAGAAACTCCAGACATCCTGTTGGCCTGGCAGCCACCACAACAGCAGCTCCTTTCAGCAGTGATCCATGAAGTAGACTGGCCATTAGACACGACACAGAGACTGACTGGAAAGGGTCGGAGCAGAGGGTGTGGATGGAGGGGTCCAGGCTGTGTCTGTACTGATCTAAACCATCAAAAACAAACAACACATCCTCAGGCCTATGAAGAAGTAGGGGCATGGCTTCAGGAGGGATATGACTGTGGTGGTGTTGCATAAAACTTTCCAACGACAGGGCCACATCGAGAGCATTGATCTCACTCATCCGGAAATAGAAAACATAAGAAAGCTTTTGAAGGCATTCACCCTTTGCCCAATCCAGAACTAGCTTCTCCAGTGCAGTGGTTTTACCTGATCCCTCCGGACCGACCAGTTTCACAGTTCTCACTTCACCACACAGAGCACTGTGGATTGCGTAGTCGAGGGAGGGCAAGTTGCTTTCCACATTTCTGTCTTTCACCTGAGCTTCACGAACCACTGGAGTTATGTACTCATTGCTGTTTATCACACTGACAGGCTGCTTCCCACCAAGAAGTGTTGACGTGTCCTTTGACCTCAGGATGTGAGTCAGCACAGTGTCTTTGTTCATTCTGTTGATGACTGACGACAGAAAATGTAATTCACAATAATTATTATTTCATTATGCAACTCGTGTCTACAAAACACAGAGTACAAGACAGTACTCTGCAGTAAATACCTTAGCACCAACGCGAAAAGTTACCTTATGCAATGTTCCTGCGAAACAGTGTGTCGTCAAGAGAAAATTATGCTACAGAGCAGATATTTTTGTGTGTTTTATGATGTTGCTCCAGGAATGCAGCAGCAGCAGCTGCTACCCACGAAAAACACGAGAAGCTCGAACCCGGAAGTTGAAATTGTGACATTAAACCCTGAACGCTGCCTTACAGACAAGGCGAGCCACAAGTAGGTAAATGTAGTTCACATGACAATTTCCATTTTATGTTACTTTATTCTTGTGTTCCACTGCATTTCAGACGGAAATGCGTTTTACTTTTTACTCTATCACGTTGTTTGACAGCGTTAGTTACTAGTTACCGACTAACAATATATACACTAACAATTACATTATTGTGTGTTATTACCTGACACAAAATAACTATGAATATCCTTCAGCTAATTATCCATCTATTTTCTATACTGCTTAGTCCTCATAGGGGTCACGGGTGTGCTGGAGCCTATCCCAGCTGTCATTGGGCGAGAGGCGGGGTACACCCTGGACAGGTCGCCAGTCTATCGCAGGGCCTTTAGCTAATTAACCATTATTATTTTAAGTATTTTAAATTGTTAATATTCTCTGCCTTCCCCTCCAGGGGTATTTTGTGTGAGTGTTTAGTGTGAACCTGTATGACTTTACAGTCCATTCAAAGTCTTTACTGTTTCAGTTTTCCACAACGAAAGTAGATGATTTCCACTGTCAAACTCGGTACATACCTCACCTCAACAAACAAATCAACATTCAAGTGGAGCAACAAAAAGCAAAGGGGTATTTTAAGGCATTTTAAGGCATCACTGGCACTGGTAAATTCATTTATTACACATGCTGTTAGATTTGATTTTACTGTGTTGTTGTAATTGTATGCTACAAACACCTTCTATCACCATCTATTACCATCTAGGAAAATAATTCAATAATAGGTATTAGGTATTATGCATTAGTGTCTGTTATCTTGTACTTTATCTGCTTTCACAGCAGCAGGTGTTTAAAGTTTAAAGCATGTTTTGATAGTGATGAGGATAACAAGATATTCTGAATTCAATGTTTATGTGTTACCAAGAAAAATGACACAGATAATCGTGCAGCTAAGTACATATTTATTTTAAACACAAAAATTAGTATTAAAGTTACGTCAAGTACAAGGAGAAGTGAAACAACAAAAAAACAAAAAACATACATTTATAGGTGCAATTGTCTTATTTGAGGTTAGAGATGAATATAAAAGTAGTTAGCAAGGTAGTTATAAACAGCTATAATCCATCAGATTAGAAAACTGCAGTGTGTTTTCTGTTTTAGTTGTATGACCTGTCCTGGGTCTCTATTGTCTTGATGAAAACTGGACCTGACTTTTGCTGTTTGTGGTTGTTAACCTGGACGGTTACTGGAAATAGGACAATATAAAAATCAGACACACAAACAGGAACGGATAGTTCTAATTATTGTGATAGTGATAGTAATGGTGGTATCTTCGCATACTTACTTTTTGGCACTCTATGGATGCTGACAAGAGACTCCTGTCCAAGTCTGCCAGTGAGAAAGTAGGAAATGTACTTTAAACGCTGTTGTTGCAAAATAAAATGTTGTTTAGAGAAGATTATGGTGAGTACGACTGTTGCATATGTTTACTGTGAGTCAGACTATAGCTAGACCACTAGACCATGAATGCAGTGCTAAATTTGCAGAGAACTGTCTTAAGCTCTTTAATTAGCCTGTAGCAGATCATCGACTTAGGAGTGGCTACAAAGATCCATAAACACCGCTCACCTTTCCTCCTCTCCCTCCAACAGTTTCCTGTAGGTGGAGATCTCTATTTCCAGGGCAAGCTTCAGATTCAGGAGGTCCTGGTGCTCTCTAACTTGGCGAGCCATGTCCTGCTTGGCCCTCTGCATAGCCACCTCCAGGTCCTTGATGTGGGCATTAGCATCGTCCACAGACTTCACCCCAGACTGCTCTGCTTGGATTAACTGGACCTTAAGGTTGTTACACTGAAAAAAGGCACACAGAAAGATGCTGTAAGATCCTAACCTATATTTTTTATTGGCTTGTCCATTGTGAGTCTGCCATGTCATTTTGTTAACATGACTTGTGATAACAACCTGAGCAAAATAGTCACAAGCTACCACATAACCTGGTTAATAATAATTAATTTACATACAGTGTCTGTTGTGTAAGCATGCCAGCGAAAGACAAAAACAATTTCAAGGATTAGATCATATCTTTCATATCTTAAAAAATATGAAGTATCAACCCTTCATTCACCTTTGCCTGTGCAGACTTGATCTCATTGTGTAGATGACTGATCTTTTGTTTGAGCTTGGAATTTTGTTCCTTGTTACTACGCAGCTTATTACCATACTTGTCAGCGTCTGCCGTCATCTGGTTGAACTGGTGCCAGCAGAGATCAAGCAGAAACAAACACAAGATCAAAAGTTATTAGGTTTGACAAAGTGGTTGACATAAGTGGTTGCTGTCCAAAAGAGATAGTTATTCTAGTTGATTTATGCCAGTCAACTATTCAACCTTTTTGTGCTTCTAGTTTTCAAGGAAAACTAGTTTTACTACAACTTGTTTTGCAATATTAGTGATGCGTACAGAAAGTATTCATATTAGACCTGGGATCGTGTATGTTTTTCACCTTGGTTTTGTACCAGTTTTCAGCTTCTTTACGGCTGTGGGCAGCAATTTCCTCATACTGGGCCTTAACCTCAGCTATTATATTATTCATGTTCAGGTCACGGGAGTTGTCTATCTGCAGCTCCACTGAGGTCTTCTTTATGCTCTGCTGTACCTCATGGAGCTCCTTTTATGGAACAATACAAACAGAAAAAGTAAGTAAGACCAAAAAAGGAATACAACACAATCTCACTTTCTGTATATATGTATATATTTTTAATTTGATTGTACCTGTTCGTAAAGATCCCTGAGAAACTGGATTTCATCACTGAGACCGGACACACTGTTATCTAGATTCATCTTCGACAGATAGCCTGTGTCCACATCCTGTAGGTAGTGAGTATAAATGTGACATCTGTTTCTGGCACAATTATGAAATTACAGCCATAGTAGCAAATATTAGTTTTGTCCAACAAGGAAAATTGTTAAAAAATATAAACGTAATATAGTGAGTTCTTGTTTTTCTTTACTTAAAAGAACATTTAATTTTTTACTCTTTATTGACATAATGAGTATCTGTCACATGGGCATGATTGCATACTGTACCTTTTTAAGCCCGACAAAGTCATTTTCTGCATCATTCCTCTTGCTGATTTCTTGCTCATACCTGAAATATCCAGCAAATATCAGGTTACTCAAGCAGATTCTACTCATCCAATTCTTAAAACACAGCTTTACTTTGTCTCACAAAAATTCCATACTTTGCCTTGTAGTCATGCACATTTTTGTACATGACTTCATTCTCCTTGTCAAGTCTTTCCTTGTCATTGTTGAGGACCTCCAGTTGTTTTTGCAGGCTGGCAATGTAGGACTTCAGCATGGGCTCAGTGTTAGAGGAGGCAACAGTCTCTCCCTGAAGTAGTTTCCACTTGGTTTCCAACATTTTGTTCTGCTATTCCAGGTATCTGACCTATGGCACAAAATTAAAGTGCGAACAAAGTCAAATAGATCTTTTAGGGAAGATTTTTGAGCTTTAAACATTAGCCAACAAACATTACTGCAGTGGTCAGCCATCTAAATTGATTATTAGAATAAAAATACTTAAATAACTAAATATTTTGTGATAACCTTTTCAATGAATGAGATAAAGCGGTTGTTGAGAGACTTTATCTGCTCTTTCTCCTGGGTGCGCACAGCTTGGACACTGGGGTCAATGTCTATCTTCAGTGGGGTGAGCAGGCTTTTGTTGATCGTCACAGGTGTAACTGGGGTCCCTTGGTAAGTCCCCGTGCTGATCTTATGGGTGGAGTAGGATCCCATGGACAGACTGCTGAAACCTCTGGCTGAGGTCTGACTGATTGGCTTATTCCTTAGACTCATCTCATCACTGTGTGGAGACAATGTTAGAGAGGATGCAGAGGTCTGGTGGTGGTTAAACTCTCTTGTGCTTCTCTTTTGGATGCTACTTTATAGGCAGGATTGGGTGTGGTTAGATCGTGAAGTTATGTTTCTTCTCAATGTGGGTAAACCAGTCTGACACATGCCACAGTTTTTCCCACCTACCCCACTGTGAAGTTTACATTGTTTTTGTTTTTATGCTTGTATATAGGGATGCTCTGCAGCTTCAGATCTGCTGCACTGAAAAAAAGGTGACTTTCAAGTAATTTAAATGGATTATTTCAAGTTCTTTATAAAAAATGAAGACCGCAAAATCAATGAACAACTGTAGGAAAATATGTAGATTACTTAGACAGTTTTCTCAGATATCATAAAATCATGTAATATACGTGCTTGTGTGTAAATGGGCCAATGGTAGAAAAGCTTGTAAGTGCTATTGATGATATCTAATAGTGAACTTTCTGAGATCATAAGAACATTTTGATTATTGTAATTTGTTTTTAGGTTTTCAGTCTCTTCCTGTCTGACAACATTTAACATCACACCGCAGAGTAGACAGAGTATCATTTTCATAATAGTCTCACTTTGTTTTCAAACTCTCCCTTTCTTACTTTTGAAACTGATTGCCAAATCATCACTCCTCCTACAGATACGATTATTTCTCATATGATAAAATGTTTATTCTGGACATTTGACATGACTGTGTCCCACTGAGGATGTGCCATTCACTCCACACATTACTGTGGCTGTGTAAAGCTGAAGCTATGAGCTATGACTGTGACTGTGTTTTGGTCTGTCTGTACAGATGAGCAGACCAATGAAATGAGTTACAGATGTCCTGTCAACTCTGGTAAAGGTCAAACAAGACTCATGGAATTCTTGGTTCACAGTGAAGCAAAAATAAAGTGGCTGAGTTCAGTAGCTCCCAGTGGTTTATCAGGCAGTGAGAAGGAAGTGTGCAGTAAGCTGAAAAATGAAAATGATACATTACTCATTCCTCTGCAACCACAACTTTCTGATGAAGCTATGACTGTTTAAAATTCAAAAAATCCTTAGTGACATGGGTGAAATGACAATCCATCATTATGATGTGTACCTGCCAGGGCAGGAATGGATACACTGAACGATTTCTGTTTTTCTATTGGTAAAGTCAATCCTGTAATAAATATCAAATGATGTCACCATATTATAATAATTTGTAACCACCTAGCAACTGCATTAAATGCTGTTTTTCATCAATATTGGTGGGAGGTGGTGGAGTGGACCTGACTAACTGCTATCATTATGAGGACAACCAGCTTAGATGATTGCTGTAGACACAGTGAGCAGTTGTGTTTGAGTCATGTTTTATATGGACCTGTTTGCTTTTCTGTCCAATTTAGTTTGACATATGAATAAAAGCAGATTGCATGTTTATTATGTACATGGTGCTGACCCTGCTCTACACCACCTGACCATAACTGAATGAGATAACATACACATTTATGCATTTGTAGACTGCTCTGTTTTGTGAGGATATTCATCATTTGGTATATGCTCCTCCCTGCAGCCACTTCAAGTAAGCAACCACCACCTTGTTGAAGTAGAGACTAAAAGATGAGGCACTGTTGATACCCAGTGAGCATCAGTCAACAGAGTTGTTGCAACATTAGGAAAAATCTCTAAGATGTGACTGAAAGACATATCTGAGAGAAGCCTCGACTTTCATGACGGTTAACTCTTTCGACATTTATTGTACACTTCACTGCTGCTGTGAAATGCTTGGGTGCAATTAATGAGAAGATGTTCTGAGAATTTAGGAATGGAATTAATTAAATCAATTCAACCAACAGTCCAAAGACACACAGGTTAGAAAAACCAGTAACTGTAAATCTCCAGCAGACGAGAAGGTGAGTGTGACGGGTTGTTTTTCACTGAATGTGCTTGTGTTAAGAGCCAAAGAGACAAACTGTTGAGAAACGAACTTTCACGCTAAATTTAATCTTTTCACAGGACTCGCTAACAATAACAATAGCATGGGCCCTTAAGGTAGAAGCTCAGTCTACTGAATAATTCTCTACTGGACTTGAGTACCTTCTCAAACGGTGCATGTTTTCTACTCATTTATATTTTTTTGACATTTACAATTTATATTACAACACTGTTTAATTGTTGTTTTTTGAGGTAAATTGCACTCATATGAAAACAGCATGTCATATGAGGATTTATGTGTTCTTAGCTCTGGGGAAAGGTTTGTTTGTTAAATGGTGGATTGGAGCCAAAGAAACTGACACTGAGCTTGTGCTCAGTGAGAGTGTGCAGGCCTTAAGACCACTCAGTTTCTATCCATGACTGGAGCAGCTTGTATGTGTGAAATATACTCAAAAACCAGTGAAAGAAACCTGTTTTGATTGGTTTAAAAGGGTTTTAAAATGGATTCCCCCAAATCTACGAGGGAAAAAATATGATTACACAAATGACGTGTGCTGCATTCGGGTGACACTCATAAGCTCCAACTTTTAGCCATTAGCAAGAACTGTTCAACTCAACCCATTCAGGTTATGTGCCTGAATAACAACAGTGGTTGCTGTAAAATAATATTCAGACAACTAATATTTACTTGACTTGAGATAAACGTTGGTCATACCTCGTGGTTGTAGAGTAATAACAAGCATCTGCTGTCTTGTGAAGGGTGCTGAGTTTTCCGATATTCTCTACAACACTTAAAGTGGACGCGGCAGTCACGTGACCGCTGGAGCTCTCCGACCAAAACAGAGGACGCGACAACAGTTTGTCAACAACAGTGCAAGAAACACACAAAACACTTTCTCTGCGTTGACCGATCACAGATTTGAAGATACACCAAATCACTGCTCTCCTGTCCGGTAGACAGGCCGTCTCAATGCATTACAGAGGACCGAAAACACCGAGGGCATCATGGATGTGTACGATTTGTTTAGTAGCTGCAGAAAGGGCGACATTTGTAGGGTTAGGTAAGTCCACCAGCAGCTCGGAGGCGTTACTTTAGTCCTAGCAAGTGTATTTACTTCACTTTATGATTTTCAGTACCATCTTGCAGAGCATTAGTCTTTCTCTGTTGGCCTGCTCTGCAGTGATGCAGCTAAACCCAAAGCTACGAGCATCGTTTTGCAGATAAACAGGAGGTAAACACAACGCACAGTCGCTAACATTAACTTCGATGATGGAGCAGGTAACTGCGTTTGTGTGGCAGCTCCTCAGTTATCAGGTGAAAAATAGCTTCAGAAACAGCTAAACCTACACTAAGACTGGGGTGGGACACTTCCTCTTGGCACTGCACTAATATTAAGGGAATAATAATAAATCAAGACTATACAAGTTAATGCAGTGCACAATTTGAACTGGTAATCTGCCACAGTTCATTTCTGCAGGTCTGCAGAATGTGGCATGTAGTTGATATATATGTGCAGGATACTGCTCTCTTCTGCAGAACGTTGTTCTAGTATGTGTAGTGTGAATGGCTCTGTTGAGGTTGCTGGGATATGACTACAGGCCACTCCAAAGGTGGATTTTCTTTATTTGAAGTCATTCTGTAGTAGATGTATACGTCAGCATTTACTGTATTTAAGCACGACCAAGTCCAGGACCAAGTCCTCTAACCTTAGGGCCCAGGAAGTAATTTGTACTAACTGTACAGCTGAGCAACTCTTGAAGCTGACACCCACCTTGAAACTTGGGACTTCATTTTCCACTCCTTGATGGCAAGCTGTCCAGGCCCAGAGGCAGCAAAGCAGATTCAAACTATCTTGCTCCCTGCACTGAACTTCACTTTGCAGAAGATGTTTTCGTGTCAGTGTGCACTGACCGTACATGATATGTAGTGCTGTGTGTTCTCCTAGTGCAGCCTGAGTTTCCTGAGTGTCGATGTGCACAGTGGTGTTCATCTGCTTCCTCTCGCTCCTGTATGAACGAGGCATCTCGCCTGTTTTAACATAACAGAATCGACATATGTACAAGAATATGTGATGTGATATTTGCCTTTTGTATATTTATATATTATATTGTAGGGTGAGAATGTGTCGACTCTAGTTTGTCAGTGTAACCACAGTTTTTTTTTTTTCTCTTCAAGATACCTTGTTGAACAGAAAGATGTGGACCTCAATGTAAGAGATAAATGGGACAGTACTCCTTTGTAAGTACTGAATACCAAGTGGTCTAATTCTATAATACACCATCATCATCTGTACCGTTTGCAGTGAATGTGTTTGTTCTTCAGGTATTATGCCTGTCTCTGTGGTCATGAGGACCTGGTCCAGTACCTGTTGGCTAGTGGTGAGGATGGAAAAATACTGTACTATGTTGTAACACAAACTTAACAGAGCTTTAAATGTCGCACTATTATTCAGCATTCTTGTGTTTTAACTTAGATGTTTTGTAGTATAAATATTTTTTTAATTTGCTTTGCTTTCAGGTGCCAAGTGTGAAGCCAACACGTTTGACGGAGAGAGGTGTATGTACGGCTCCCTGAATGACTCTATTCGACGGCTACTCAAAGATTATAAGTGTGTCAGTGTCCGTGCCATGCAGAGGGATGATTATAACTACTTTCTGCACATGTAAGTGCCAGTTATCTATTCATTTAAGCTATTCAGCTTCTGTATAGAGCTGTTTGTTTTTCTCAGCTGTTACTGTAGTTTACATTTAGAAAAAACTGTAAAGTGAGAGGAATGAACTGACAACACGTTGGACCACCTGCATGCAAAATATTCATCTAATCCAAACCAAATATTTGTGTGTTTTTGCTTTAGGTTACTGGAACAGGGTCAACACAGTGACATTAAGTTTCTGGTCCATGGTCAAACATTTCCGGCGCACAGATGTGTTCTCAGTGCACGGTCAGAGTACTTCACCGAAATGTTTGAGACCAAGTGGAAACAGAAGAACCTGATCACCCTCAAACACCCTTTGGTAGATAAAGATAAATTCTGTTTGATTCATTCTGGGGTACATTATAATACTGTCATGTCTATTAGTATGAGTATGATACAGCCGTAATGTATATATGTGTATCTTTTAATTTCAGATCAACCCTGCTGCCTTTGGAGCCATCCTGCAATATTTTTATACAGGTGGGTTTTTATTAGAGCTAAACACACACACAGGCTTCTGCTGTGATGTCATGTGTCAAAAACATTTACCATATGTACATTAATATATTTACCATATGTACATTAAAACACTGCTCCACTGAGCAGTGTTTTAATGACTGGATCCCTATTTGTTTGTACCATGTTAATGTCACCTTGAAAAAAACAAAAATGTTGTGACAGTAAGCAAGCTCAAAGACCTTTTGTGAAAACGCAGAAAAGAGAACATATGAAAGATGTAAAAAAAAATATAATTTTTTTTTTTCAGTGTGATTAAAGTAGATTGAAACAAACTAAATATACAATTGTAAAAAATACTAAACAAACTTTGTTCATAATGGTCTAGTCTATGATAAAAAAATAAATAAACAGGTGTGACGTTACAGGACGAATGGATATTGATGTAAGCCTTGTGGAGGATTGCAGACGACTCGCCAAACAGTGCAAGATGGCGGATCTCATAGAGGAGCTGGAGAATAAATGCAAACATGTATATGAATTTGGTAAGACACTACCCCTGGTTCACTTTAACACTTATTTGGCACATAATGCACACAGCCTTTTTGTGGAAAATCAGTTTGTCCCTTTTTTCCCTTCATATCAAAGTGTCCAACAAGCCGGGAATCTGTGTGAAGGTTCTCAGCCTAGAGTCTCGGAGTTGTCAACTTCAGGAAGAGATGGCTCAGTTAGCTGACTGTGCTCTTCCCACTGAACTAAGAGTAAGGACACGATAAAAAGAACTGAACACACTATAGCTGCAGGTCTGATTAACCTTTTGTTGATTCTCCCCAGGTTGGATTTGGAGAACTTCCCTTTAACAGAGTTGACTGCTTTCCTACTTATCCAGACATTTGCTTCAGAGTCGACGGCTACAATTTTTTATGTCATAAGGTACAAACTACAAAGGCCACACCACATTCCTCATGTGTCTCATTCTAGACGCTTATGTCCCGCTCAGCTCCAACCACTGAAATGAAATTTTGTTTGATGCGTGTGTGTGTCCAGGCTTTTTTCTGTGGACGTAGTGACTACTTTAAAGCCCTACTGGAGGACCACTTCAGTGAGGGAGAACAGCTCCAGTCCCAGCCGAGCACCCCAGTGATTACTTTACATAATATTTCCTATGAAATCTTTATCCACGTCATGTATTACATCTACACTGACTGCACAGAGGTTAGTGCACAGAAACAGTTATTTTGTGTGTCAGAGATGCAAAGACAATCTTCTTGAATAAAGGTCATCATTGTTTATTGTTTATCTCCAGCTAATGGCGGAGAACGTGTTTGACGTGCTGTGTGTGGCTGACATATATCTGCTGCCAGGGCTGAAGCGTCTGTGTGGGAAGACGCTGGCTAAGACTATATGTGAAGATAACGTTCTTCACATGTGGAAGATGGCTAAGCTTTTCCGTCTCTCTCGGCTGGAGGATCAGTGCACAGAGTTTATGGCCAAGATCATTGAGCGGGTGGGTGTCTGTGTGATAACTGGTTAGCAGGAGAGTGGGATACTGGAGCTGGTGGTTGAAGCTCGCACCATGCTTCAAAATGTATGCTTTCTTTGTTATTCATATTTATACCACTGGTAGTGTCAGTGAAGTATTGATTGATCAAGACATTTACCTAAGAATAGATTGTTAGTTGAGAGTTATGTTTGATTTGAATATGAAGCTAGAGCCAGTGATTAGCTTAGTTTGTGTCACATTCAAGACTGATTTTCAAAGCCCTGTCATAATACATTTGTATTATGGAGCTACAAAAACAGAATAGACGCAACTATACAATGTATAATAGCTCTGAGTTGAGGTTGGTGATCCAGATTTTCTGGTCAGCCAGACTCAGGTTTCCCTCAGGATTAATTTAACATGTGTACCTGTCATACCTTTGTGTTGAAGCTGGTGGAGCAGGCTGAGTTTGCTGAGATGATCAAAGAGGACGCTGCTTCGTTGGAGAAACGGCAGGAGACAGACTCTGTGCCCCTGGTGGACGACATCCGCTACCACATCGCCAGCAATGTGCAGACTTACAGTGCGATTGAGGAAGCCAATCAGAAACTGGAGGCCTTGGAGGAGCTGTTGTCCAGCATTAACATTGATTGCTGAAGGGTTGGTTAATGGCTGTGGAGTTTGAAGTTTGGATACTTTGGAAGGAGACAAACAGTGCTACAAACATCTGTAGTGAGAAAAAAACAATAAGAGCTGAAAAGAAAAACATATGATTCTTTATGTTTGAGTTTTTATGACAGTATATTATACAGAATATATATTTTGAAAGAAACTCTGTTGTTATAGAGGCATATTCAGAGAGAGCTGTTTATGTTCTGTGCTTAAAGCTTGTTTGATTGTGCAGTTGTGTATTGCACAGAATATATTTGAATTGCAAACACATACATTTGTTTTAGGCATTATTTGTCACTGGTAATGTAGCTCTTTTAAAATATAAATTGTCCCCAACATACAGCACTAGCTCTTCCATCAAACTTTCATTTTGATGTTAAAATAATCCCAGATTAGTTCATGCAGTGTACTGACTAGCACCTGATAATTTTGGGCAACATTATATATATTGACTTAAAGCTGTTATTTTGAATTTGTATAAAATAAAGCTTTAATATGTATTCCATACTCAGAAGCACTTATGGTACTATTGAAGTGCCTGCAGCTCTTATTTTGCCCTCTAGAGTGAACACTTATACTTATCCCACACTTAGTTTAAACCTAAAATGTTGTTTCTTATAGAATCTTTTCCTTCCTGCCTTTGTGACAACAGAAGTCTCCCAACCACTGTTTGAAATAAAGCTGTTAACAAACTGTTTGCATGTAAAATCCTCAGTTGAAAATGTGACATATTTATAATATTGTTTTTCACCCGTTTTTCCACCTCATGCTGTTGTTACATGAATATATATATAACTGGCCATGGCTTTGGAAATTAAACATGATGTGTGAGCACAAGTAGTGTTTTATTCAACATACAACTGGTGAATTTTAAATGGTGTCATTAAGCCTTTGAGACTTTTCCTCTACTGCCACCATCAGGTAGCATCGCCATGGATGCCGTGAAATTTGGAATAGATGTTAATTTCCCTCTGAGTGTAACAGCATTGGTAATCCTTTAAATTGTCATGTAGTGCCACTGCCTGGTTGCTTTTCAGTTTGTACAGTACTCATCTGAACACTAATGTTTAATTGTGTAAAAACTACTGAAACCACACTATAATTTACTTACATTTACATTTAGTTATTTGTCAGACGCTTTCATCCAAAGTGACTTACAAGTGAGGCCCAAAGCAAGAAAAAATCAAAGTCGAGGATTTTTGTATGTAAATATCGACATTTTATGTATACAGTCATCATAAAAGTGATGAACAAACAAATTCAATAAAAACAAAAAAATATACAATCAAGTTTCTGTATACAATATGCAGATTAATTTAGATAAAGCAGATTGTCGTTCACCATCTGTTTATTAGTCCCTATAGGAAAAATAATAGTTGGCAGCAAATACATTAAATAAAACACTTAACACACCTACCTAAAAACAGAAAGAAAAAAGAAAGAATCTAATGGACATAGAAGCACCTAAAGGTGGCACCATTTCACAGTTTATTGCTGTGTTGTTAAGAGTTGCCTTTCCCTACAAACAAGGTGTCATTTGGAGGAGAAACATTTCTTTCACTGTCAGAAATAAATCTTTTGCAAATGTTTCTCCCATGATTTGACATTTTCTAATCACTCATTCATCAAGCTGACAAAGGTGTTAAGAGGGAAGGAAATACAGAGGCAGTGTTTACCGTGTGTCAGCATCCCTGCTATATAGTTTATAACTGAAATCTCTCTGGGACGTCCATCGTTCTGATTTGACAGCATCTTGGAGGTGATGACAAGGCTTTATGCCACCTTAACAGAGCTCTGAACAGTGGGTAAGCTTTAATCCTAGCAGGGAGCAGATCTGCTGTCAGTGCGGTTCAAAACACAAAACCCTTGGCTTCCAGCCCAGTGTCTTGAAGGTTTACATGTTGGAAAAGACAAGAATAAACATAATTAGTTATTACACAGCTACATGGTTGTTTTTGTGTGGGAAAGTCCAGTTTATTGGTTTCGGATCAAACAAATGAATATTTAAGCAGTGTACAGGAAGGACGTATGTTTCTCATCATTTTCTTCAGTTTCTACGGGGACCTGTTTACAAAGCAGACCAACTATTTCCTGATAAAAGCTTAATGCCTCAGTTAGTTCCCATTCAGCGCCTCTACATTGGCACCAAGTCCGAACAGAACAGAGCGAAGCCTGAAAACTGTGAGCCTGTATTTAGCTGAAGGAATAGCAGTGGTGGTCAGTGCAGCACTTTGGTGACTTTTCAGTAAGTGTCTTCAGTTATTCTTAAGTGACCAAGAACTGCATCTGCAAAACCAGTAACATTATTGACATAGTCAGCTGTATCTTGTACTTGTCAATTATCTCGACTTAGCATACAAGAATGTTAAAATAAGTTGTGCTAGCATTTACTGTGGTAGCGCTGCTGTGTCTAAATAAAGCTCCAGATAGCACAGTTGTGAACCTTAGACTTGTCTTCTCCACCTTAATAACTCATAATAAAAGTATCACATCAACGTATCAACATCAGCGTCATTTTTTTTATGCTAATTGTCCTTCTCAGCTGGAGGAGGATTACATTTATATGAGTATGATGGCACGAAATGGCGTAAGTCTTCTCACCAGTGATAATTAAACTTTAGATTGACCTTTGCATATTTATTTCACATTTTAATTTTTAATGACAAACACACCAAACACTTAAAATTACTTCCTATTGAAATTGGATGAAACACACTGGCATGTGGCAGAACAGCCTCATATTTACTCATATTTCCGTCGTGCACCAAAATAGTCCTTTAAAACATTTGTTGCACTGACAATTTCGATGTATTTTTGGTAAAACAAACATCTTGAGGCAGAAAGCAGACAGCTCTTGACTCACCACCATATGACTCAGAGAGACTCCTGCCTGCAAATGGAAGAATCTCAAAAAGCATAAATCAAATGGAGAAACAGCACTTTTGTGTGTGTGTGTGTGTGTGTGTGTGTGTGTGTGTGTGTGTGTGCTTATTTCTTCACTTTACTGTCAATAAAGTTATTATCTGCCTGCATGTTGGTTTGACTGGGTGTGCAGTGTAATAACCGCTGGCAATAAAGATCATTACAGGGAGGTTCACAGTAACAACATGTCAATGAAAAGATAAAGCCTGGTTCTGGTCAAACTGGTATTCATTGGTGATTGTTTTACCTTCCCGTGAAATTGCACGTGAAATTAATGAATTTTTGTGGTTCTGATAATTTTGGTTTTGCTGTTTTACCATAAAATTTTA
>OMLM01008163.1:70754-81190 GCA_900302695.1 Helostoma temminkii
TAAGATATGGGCATATTGTGAAACATGAATTTAATAAATAAAAAAAAAATTAACTATATATTTTAGTTAGTTCTAAATAACAGCTTTAGAAATGTTTTATAAACCATTTAGTGATGTTTTATAGATGAGTTATAAAGTATTATTGAGACAAAAAATTTTTTTACCCGGTTTGACAAATAAGTGAGTAGTAGTATAATAAATTACTATATCAAATGGAGCAATCACTGGGGTTATGAGATGCACCTGTCCATTTCCTGCTTTCACGTGTCAAAATGTCTGCAGTGAAAAATTTCCTCCTGTGGAGAAGAGGGACTGTATCATATTGAAACATGTAACTGAAACACAAACGACAACGTGCTGGTGGTACTGCAGGGAAAGTCTGGCCACAATGAATGTCATCGTCAATTTAAAAGGCAAATCCAGGAATTGTTGTTTAGATATCTTAGTTTGGACAAAATTGGCGGACAGGCTGACCTTCTGTTGATCTATACCTAAATCCATTTGTTAACAACTTCTTAACACTTACAGCTGCACCCTCCCACGTTTTATTACTTATCTAACGTTTACAACTAGATTCAGTGTTTCAGATAGTGAAAAGTTCGTGAGCATTTGGCCTATTAAAGAATAACCAACATTTATAACTACATCAATAAACACACCTGTTACTTTGACTATAGCATTAGTAAATGATTAATTAACCATTAATAAAACCATTAAGTGCAGCTTATGGACCTTCATAAAGACTGTTTATAAGGATATAACATCGTTCCAACGTTAGTTTCAGAGGGTTATTTCAGACTAATTCATGCTGATGTAGGAAGGATTCTGATATTAATAGTTTGCAGATCAGTAACCAACATGAACAACTTACCCAATGGACTGACCACTTACACTCTGGAATAAAGCTCTGGGACATTTGGTCCCAAATGCATTAAACTGCTAATTAACCCAGGAATCACAGCTTATAGAACCTTCATCAACAGGAAACTGCTATTATCTATCATTTTTATGTTTTTTTTTTTTTTGTTTTCGTTAGCCATTCACTGAAAGGTGTATGCTGTGAGACATATTCACTCTACTTTTTATGGAGTAGTTGACAACTATTGCAAGTTAACATAAATCAATATGTGAGACGTCATTCATTTGGCCAGTGATTATCTGAGTGACTGAAGAGAAGCAGGTGAAGGGTGGCTAGAGGGAGGCTGTCGCTTTAAGAAATTGTTGCATAGAGAAGCTGGTGATTTTCCACTCAAACTAATATTAAACACGCACCAGGAGAGGTTTGAATTACACTGTGGTGGGTGGTGGGTGGGGAGGTGGGCTTTTTGGTCTTGTGCCAAGTGTTTGTCAAGTGGTGGTGTGCATAACCAAAAGAATGACATGATGAGAGCAGTACATGGCCAGAAAACAACCTTTTGTTAAAGGTGTTAATGAGTGGCTACAAAACAAACACTGAAGGCTATTTATTAAAGCTAAGGGAGCATTTCTGTGCTTTATTAAGTCAGTAAATTAGCTTAACAATGTGCAACTGTAATAAAACTATGAACTTTTTGCGCAACACTACACGATTTTCAATTTATGACTTTTTAAAATTTATTTTTTATATTTTTGCATTTTATTACTGTATCTTACTACTACAGAAGGGCATGCCGATTGGTTTATTTTTCTACACACAGAACATATGTTCACATTTATTTGACATTATACTGTGTCTTAATTATTTCTTAATAACAGAATACAAGAAATTTTACATTTGAACACTGTTTTAAAAAACCTTCAGTAAATAATGTTTTGGTCACCTACAAAAAGCAGCTTTGGCCTTTGAACCAAGGTTCCTGTGTTTATAGCTGATAAGAGCCTGTTCCTTGTTTCTGTTTGATGATTTTTTTGGAGGCTGCTGTGATGCGTTCAGGTGCACCCAGGGCTTCACAGTATTTATGTGTGGGGACTTTGCTTCAAATGTACCTTCACTCTTCACACTCACAAGTTAGCTATAGAATGATGTTTTACAGCCTTATAGAGATGGGTGTATTGAAGTAGGTTAAACATTTCTAGCTCATACTTAACCTATTTCTTCTGTCACCTCCCTGCAGTGTATGATTGATTGTGTCCTTCCATAACCCCAAGCAGCCTCTCAGCAGGATAACACTTGAGGGGTCACTGGACCTTTTTATAGCTGCTAGTGCTGAAAATAAAGCTCCCAAACTGGCACCCTGAGACATTTCAGGAGTCTGTGAGGGGTTTCCTGAGGACCCTCTGTAAGTAAGGAACAGTCAATTTTAAGTTCAATTATTCACACAGACACTTTCGCTTTCTCACTGATATTTTAGTGGGAAATGCGATCTGCATATATGTTACATTGTACATTTAAGCATATTTAAGACATTAGCATAATAATGCAAACCTTAAATAAAAAAAGACTAAATAAATCCAAACTTATGATAATTTGCAACAATATAGATGACATTTTCTAATACAATTTCACATTTATTCAGTAAAAACCAAACCAGAACAGTTTCTGTCAAAAGTTACATATCCAAAGTAGTATACAGAGCATGACAATGACCAAAAAACTATAAAAAGCTAAGAGGTGTCAAAGGTGTACATGGGCAGGTGTATGCAGCTTATCCTCAGCTGATCCTTATCCCCCATTTAACTATTTGAGTCCTGCAGAGGAATTTATTGGTCTTTCATTCACTCACATCTGCCAGCCTTTATCCAACCACTCTCAGTGTAGTGAATAATATCTAAACAGACCATGAAGAACCAGAGGAGACACATGACCGTATAAGGCACTGTTATAAGCTAATACTGTACTGGTTTACTTTTCCCAGATAACAAACCGCATGTCATGAAAGAGAGGAGGACGTTCATTTGAAATGTCCCACATACCAGAAGAGATGCTACAAGAACTCTCAGTGCTGCCTTCAGTTCATTCATTTGTACCAGATTATAATTCAACACCAGCCCACAGTGCTGCACCAGTCCAACCTTTATTTTCCTTTGACTTGTCCTTAGTGTCTCCGACATGAATTAAAAAGTGTGCGTGTGTGTGTGTGACACACCCTCATCCTTCACAACTTGGCAGTGTGTAACTATGTGGGCAGGCAGTAGTTGGAAGTGGAAATTTACAGTGTCTCATGCTGGTACCTGAGTTGTCTGTCACAACCAGGCTGTGTCCAATCTCTACTTTGGATTTAATTGTCTTTAGCCAAGGGGCGGGCCCTGCTGTCAGCTCCACTTCTTGTGATCTGTGTCGGCATAAAGGCATTCAGTACAGAGGAATGGTGACAGCTGAGAGAGAGGAACTCTGTATATAGTCGCAGCCATGAAGGAAATGTAAGTTTTCTGAATTTCCTTGTTTGAAATGAGACTTAATTTTACAGGACTTGCGTGTGTTCAATCAGTTTTATTTCTGCATGAATGTGCTGAAAATAGTAAAATCAAAAACGTTCTAGTGCTTCAGTTGATAATGTAAGAATTTCTTTGTGTATTAAAAGATTGAATGAATGATAAATTATTGCTGTCCCTTTGGATTCATATGGAGAGGAAGTAGATAATTATTCAGGAAAACAATTTTAGCAAAACCAGCATTTAATGAACTGAGTAATATTTGGTGGGTTAATTAGTTTTACCTGTCAGGCGGACAGTATCCTAACCCCACACAGGCAGGTGAAAGCAGATGGTGAGTAAACCAGACTAAAATGGGGAAAGGCAGAGACAGAAAGAAAGAAACAGAGTGGCCAAGAACTGATCCAGTTATGTAAGGATGTTTGAGAATGCAAAGCAGTTCGGGTTGACTTGTCAAGCATAACAGGAAGAAGGATAACCTAGAAAATGATGAGACAGCGCGCACACGAGGATGTTGTTAGCCTGTTGATTAAGTGAGGAGATGTAGTTCCTAGCAGGAATGTAAGAGGTTTTGTGAAGTCTCCTTAAAGCTGTTGTTTATAGAAATGCCCATCCCTGACAGGTAGGCAGTGCTACTATCACTGTGATGATTGTTATCATATTGCTAAGTAATTATACATTTGAGGTTTTTTAATTGTCCCACTTGGTCTCAACAAGGAGAAAACACACATTCATAGTTTGGAGAGTTGACTCCTACATAAAATGTGTTTCTTTATTTGAGCTTATCGGACATGGAAGTCTACATTTATTTTGAGGCAGGGAAGAGTTAAAGGGAAGTATCTGTTGTTGCACTGTAAACTTCTTCTCTTACTGTCAGAGGAAAACCTTTACACAAATATCGCAAATAATCTTCACAGCTTGCAATTAGTTATAGCTTGTTACTGTCATTTGTCTTTGTTTTTCATTACATACCAGCTGGTAGCTTAAATCACATTTAGTCCTAACATGTCTTACACAGTTATTCTTGTCCTATTTAAGTTTCTTATCTCCTAGTTGGCTCATGCCCAGAAATGGGACCCAGAAATGGTTAGTAATAACACATCCTGTCTTTCGTGGAAAGGTGGTTTACAGAATAAACACTTAAGTACTTTTCAGTAAGCAGCGAGGGCTTTGTAAATGCAGGAGGATTTGTTGTTGACACGGGAGCATAAGAGAAAGCTAAAGGAGTTTTATTCAGGTTTAGTTATGTCACAAAGGCATGTATTGTGTTGAAACATTTACTTCCCTTTTCCTTTAGTGACAATGTGTCCCCCTGGACAAACTACAAAAACTGACAGCTGTAAAAACACATGTGCATATTCATATGTTGACAGTTTCCTTGATTTAGATACTGTTTAATACAATTTGCAGCATACATATGAAATATAGACTTGTTAATATGTTAATATTTGTCCTGTTTGATTGCTCTAGTTTTAATTTTTTGCTTTTTCAAATAAGCTCCCTAACATTTCTTCAGTCTCACTGACCTCCACACATCAGTGTTTCAGATTAGCAAGATCAGCAACATAGTACTGTATATCATGTAATCACACAGCATGCTGTAATGCATACAGGAGACAGTATTATCTTCTTAATGCTCATCTCCACCCATGTCCTAGCCCTCTCACCTTTGTCTTATTTTGTCTCTGTCTCTTTCTATCTTGCATCTCCTTTTGACTTTTGCTGTCCACAGCATGGCACAAAAAGAGAAGCTCCAATGCCTGAAGGACTTTCACAAGGACACCCTGAAACCTTCACCAGGGAAGAGTCCAGGCACGCGGCCTGAGGACGAGGCTGAAGGCAAGGCCCCTCAAAGAGAGAAATGGGCCAGTAAGCTTGACTTTGTCCTGTCTGTGGCAGGAGGCTTTGTCGGATTAGGAAATGTCTGGCGGTTTCCTTACCTTTGTTATAAAAATGGTGGAGGTAGGCAGAAGATAAAAATGCCAAAGCCAAAACACAAATGATGTAACTAGAATATGACTTGACTTGATTCCTGTGTTCATCTCTCAGGTGCATTTCTCATCCCTTACTTCATATTCCTGTTTGGTGGTGGCCTGCCTGTGTTTTTCCTGGAAGTTGCTCTGGGCCAGTACACATCCGAGGGAGGGATCACCTGCTGGGCCAAACTCTGTCCGATCTTTACCGGTCAGTCCAAACACAGACACATAATATACACATTCACGCACAGAGAAACTGATGATATGCATCTTGAAACAAGCATCTTCCCTCACAAGATCATTAAATATTTAATGCTCTGTGAACTTTGAGTGCAGGTTAAGCTTTAGGTACACATACATGCATACACATTTACAAATGCATAGATACACAAATACTACATGCTTGAATGACACTTCCAAAACAAAACGCCTGGTGGGGATTAAAGAGTTGTTGGTTGCCTTGGAAACAGATCAGCAAAGAAAAAAAAAAAAACAAGTTGCTTAGCAATGGGTTGGTCTGCATGAAAATAACATGATCATCTTTGTTGGTCCAGAGCTGCAGTGTCAATCCATGTGATTTGTTTTAGCTTATGGGAAATAATAAATACTGTACATCCACTGGTACAGTCTAGTCATGGTTTTCTGGCCTCTTAATGTGAAATCATGAGCTATGGATTCTCTAAGACACCCCAGGGTTTTTATGACATCTGCAGACAACAGCTGAGGCACCACACCATCAACAGCTGCGTTGACGCTCTTACTCATGTTCACGAGAGGGATGTCAAATGAAAAGAGCCGAAACTGTGGCACCAGATCTGTAGCAGCTGCTGATGGTCTCAGCTATTTAAGGAGAGCTGAGGATGCTGTCTGTCCATCTGGTGAAGTGTCTGACAAATCCCACAAAGCTGGCCAGTCCTGCTTTCACGTGTGTCTATCAGTTTTTGACTTTGCTCACTACCCAGCACAAAATTATATACACACACAAACACACACCTGTCACAGCACTGGGTGTCTATCAGTATGCATTTGGCATGTGGGAATGAGGAGGTGGGGGCTACAGAGCTGATGAGTTTAAAAATATGTCAGGGCAGTGGAAGAGTACCAGCCATTTCTATGTCCAGGTTCATGACAAAGTCATCTAAAAATAGCATAAAAACTCTAAGACCATTACCAACAGTAGATAGCAGAGTTAAGATAGGAAGGTTGTGTTGAGTGGATGATTGGAGACCAGAAACAAAACAAAAAGAGGGATTTACACTGTCCACAAACACTACTCTAAATATATATTAATGTTGATCTAGCTATTTGCCATATCAGCCTCAAAGATGACTATACTGTTGGCTTCACAGAATATTTAAACTAAACCATTGCACCAGCAAAAGCCTTTTTGCAGAATGGGACTTTTTAGAAGATACCATAATGATGTCTTTGGAGATATCTTGAGCTGATGTCAAAATCTGTATTTTCTCTTTTTTGTCTACAGGTATTGGCTATGCCTCTATTGTGATTGTATCTCTACTAAACATCTACTACATTGTGATCCTGGCCTGGGGATTCTATTACCTGTTTCAGTGCTTTCAGCCAGAGCTCCCCTGGGCAAAATGCAAGCAGCCCTGGAACACAGAGCACTGTGTGGAGGACACAGTCCGCAAGAATAAGACCCTTTGGCTGGCAGCGAATGTTACCAACTTTACCTCCCCTGTCACCGAGTTTTGGGAGTGAGTAATTACTGACAGCATGCATCATTGGTAAACATTCACATGAATATACCAAAGTTACACCACAGTTTTATCTTGATTGCGTAATTGTGTTTGAACAGGCAGGATTCGTGAAGAAAGACCCAATTTACTTTTAGTCCCTTTACTTTTCTGCCAGATTATTATAAACTTTACTTGTATATACTAAATGCAACGCAAATTAGTGTTTTAAATTGACAAATAGTATCATAGGACTTTGAACAAGTAAGAGCAATAGTGCCTGTTGGATTTCCACTTTTATTGTGCCTTTAAATTATTCTTTAATGGTCATAGTGTAATCTAGAGATGACACATGGCCTATTTCCTTGTGTGGGGTTAAAAATGTGCAAGATAACCTCTCCTGTTTCAAGACCCACAGACTCTTATAAACCTGTTTTTTGCCTGTGTGTCCCCTGCAGACGCAATGTCCTGAGCATCTCCTCTGGAATTGAGGACATAGGACCTTTGAAGTGGGATCTGGCTCTATGTCTCTTAGCAGTGTGGGTTATCTGCTTCTTCTGCATCTGGAAGGGAGTCAAATCCACTGGAAAAGTAAGTGCAGAGGTGTAGATACAATCTGTACTTACTTTGTTGTCATGTTGCTAGTGGACCTTTACTTTTTACCCCAGCAAGTTAGTGACAAAACACTGTTGCTCAGGAAAAACCCACATGCTTGTAAATGAGGTTAATTTAGTTGATTCAGAGACACAAGCCTCTGTGCTGTCCTGGAACTTGCTTCTTGGCCAGACTCTCTGTCGGCTGTAAACAGTTGACTGCCGCTCCTTAGCCCTCTCTCTGTTTGTGTAAGCGGAACAGAAACTGGGCCAGATCCAAGTGGAGGAAATATGTGAGGAAAATGATTAACCCTATTAACGACTATTTGTGATTATGTCCATATTTAACACGAGATTCATTGTTATGACCTGTGTGCTTCAAAATAATCATGCTTAATGTTTAACCAAACTGCAGGTCAGAAAGTAAAAAGCCTCAAGCTGTCATCATGACTTCTGTTTGCATAAGAGCTCACAGCCTGTGCATAACAAGAACAATGTTTCTTTTGTCCTGCAGACAAATAGAATCTAGAAAAGAGAACTTAAAAAGGAAGTAGGGTTGATGTTGATGAGTAAAGTCTATTCTTGTCCTGCTTAGGTGGTGTACATAACAGCAACTTTCCCATTTGTGATGCTGATTGTGCTGTTGATTCGTGGAGTGACTCTACCTGGTGCAGCCGAAGGAATCAAATTTTACCTGTACCCAGATCTGACCCGCCTTCAGGATCCAGAGGTAGAACTGACAACTCCTTTTCCCTTCTCATTCTTTGTTTTAGCTTCCTAATATCCGGCTCTGTTTTCACCTTGGCTCATTTCTGTCCCCCACTGCCTCGGTTCTGTCCTCTGTGTTGGTCTAGTTTATGCTGATTACTTCCTGATTGAATGCACCCATTCTCCGGTCTATTTAGCCTGCTCAGTTTTATTCACCCTTTGCCAGATTACTTGTTGCTGATACGGCACCTACTCTCCAGCCTGCGGGTTTTGTTTGATCTAGTGTTGCTGACTGAAGACTGTCCCTGACTTCACCTGAACCTATGGACTGGATATTGGATACTGGACTTAGGTTAAAGATTGGAGAAAAATTTATGGATGTAGATGTATAAATGTGGACTGGTTAAGGATATTTGCATTCTGGACATTGGACAAGAGGATTCTCCATACTCTATGTTTGCATTTTGGACAGACTGTGTTGGCAGACTTTGGATGTACTGTTCGGAAGATAGGCTGGCCTTACTTTGTGCATGCTTGTATTGGCTGACCTAGAGTCAGCTACAGAGAAGTATTTCTCTTTCCAGAGAAACACTACTGTCTCAACTTTTATAGTGTAACAGTGTTTCATAATAGTTCACGTAAGCAGGAGACATCCTTCCTTTGTCGTATTCCGGACTTATGCCACAGAAACAGAAGTGCCAGTCTAAGCCCATGCAGTCGGAAAGAACCAGATTAACCCTGGAGGACAGAAGATACCGCCTGCAGAGCAACCTCTGTGGCAATTAAGATAATATTGCCTGTACTTTGCTAAAAGTAGGGCTCAGCTGGAGATGGCTGAACACTGTTGAGCTGATCTCTCACTGAAACCTTTGGCCCGTGTCTCATGCAGGTGCAACTTCTGCTTGGTTCTCACTTACACACACTCTGCATCTTCATCTACTCTGGAGCTGACACTGGATTCCCTTTGCACTCAGGATAACCCATAAGACCTATCCCATCCATGTGGTAACTTAGTAACAAGTACATGTTACTTTGGTCCATCCTCTGCTCCCACTCATTCCCAGCATTCTCAGCAAGTTTTGGGTGGTGTACTACCTGTTTCTCTTCTTGTCTTTGAGCCACCTCACCTTAACCCTGTTTATTAATCAAAGAAGAGATTTATTTTCCTAAAGATGTCTTGAGGTACTCCTCAAGAACCTTGCAGATTTCTACAGGAAATTCATTGGCTCAGTGTCTTGCTGGGGGTAGCAAAGAACCCATCCTCATGGGATCGAAGCTTATTAGGATTGAGTACGCTCACAACTCTGAATCCTTTACAGGACATAAATTGTTACAAGTCTCCACTGTTTTCTACAACAAGAGGAGGTCCTGGCATAATGGGCCCATGCATTTATGAGATAATGTCACAGATCATGTCAAAGATTTGATAAGGATTAATGGATGTGAATTTGTAGATGTGGCCTGGTTAAGAACATCTGGATTCTGGCTATTGAACAGAAGCACTGAGATTACTTTGTGTGTGGTCTTTTGGATGTGCATTTATTATTCTGAAGATATTCTGCCTTATTTTGAGTCTGCTTGGGCAACTGAGACACCTTGTGTCTACTGTGAAGAAGTATTTGTCTTTCCAGAGAAACTTTACTGCGTCTTCTCTACTCACCTTAAATATGGCTATACAGACATATTTAATTCACTATACAGTGGCTTTGCCATTGTGGAAATTGTAAAAAAATTATTTCTCTCTCCTCAGGTGTGGATTGATGCAGGAACCCAGATTTTCTTCTCCTATGCCATTTGCCTGGGAGCCATGACATCACTGGGGAGCTACAACAAATACAAGTACAACTGCTACAGGTGAGTTGTGTTCCTGCTGGTGCATGTGGGACTGTAGTAGTGACAGCAACTCGTGTCAGAGACGGTTGCGTGAAAAGAAAATGGGAACTTCGGTTCCGTCTGTGTTCATTAACAACCTCCATGACATATGTGTGACATAGGGACTGTTTGCTGCTGGGAGGCCTCAACAGCGGTACCAGTTTTGTGTCTGGCTTCGCAATATTTTCCGTCCTGGGCTTCATGGCACAAGAACAAGGGGTGGACATTGCCGATGTGGC
>OMLM01008165.1:0-15686 GCA_900302695.1 Helostoma temminkii
TCAGATCAAAGAACCTTCTTCCACTTGTCCAAGGAGTCTTTCACATGTCTTTAGGCAAACTCAAGTTGTGATTTAACATGAGTTTTCTTCAACAGTTGCTGAAGCTTGTAACACCCTCAGAGAAGTCATCAGTGTGTTAGTGGCCTCCCTCAGTAGTCTTCTTCTTGCACTGTCACCGTTTATGTGGACGGCCTGTTCTAGGCAGATTTATGTGATGTGCCATATTCCTTCCATTTCTTGATGATGGATTTTACTTACGGATGTTTAGTGCCTTGGAGATTTTTTGTATACATCCTCTGCTTTTCAATGACATGTTCTCTGAGTTGCTTGTAGTGTTCTTTTTGTCTTCATGGTGTAATGGTAGCCAAAATACTGATTAACCAGTGACTGGACCTTCCAGACACAAATGTCTTTATACTACAATCACTTGGGACACATTCACTGCACTCAGGTGATCCCCATTTCACTAGTTGTGGGACTACTAGCACCAAATATCTGGACCTCTATTGGATTAGTCATTTTAAAAGGGGTAAATACTATTGCAAACACTCATCTTACTTTACATATTTTATTGATATTACTTTACTTTAGAAACTTGTTTTTACTTTGATAATTTTATTTTTTCTTATTAACACCAACTTACATTGACCGTGATTGATTTGTAATGTCAATAATAGTGTGAAACATCCAAAGGAGTGAATACTCGTTATAGGCACTGCACAACTATAGCCACGGGAACATCGAGCAGCCCAATCTTCGTTTGGAGTCAACAAATGACTCTTCAAAGAAACCATACACAACAGACTTTATGTCTGGCTGAGGGTTAAAACCCATTTTGCTCAGTTTGTCTCTCACCTGTCTGGTTTGGTAACAGTCCAGGAGCAGGTGCTGCAGAGTCTTGTTCTCATCGCAATTTGTCATCCGACAGAGCAGCTCCACTGGACCAACACTCTGACAGGGAGTCTGTTCACTGAGATTAACCGCACAGTATCTCTGGGACAAGCTGGCAGAGGCGAGCGAAGTTCGCTTATTTTTCAACAATGTTGTTTAAAGTAATATATCGTATTATTATTATATTATTTTATAAATGTATCATATATTTACATTAAAGTGTTTTATTGTTCTTACAATATTGTGTAAAAAACAAAAAGACTGGAAAGAGTAGACAATAAAAATCAAACTTAAAAATATAAACCTAACATAGAAATGACCATGTTTTGAAAGAAAAGCTGATTTTGTAACATCTAATTTATGAGGAATATAGTGTAGACATGCCTAATATTGCAAATGACTACTAAACAGATGTTTATTAAAGGTATGTTTGCATAAACATACAGAGGCCTTTAATCAACAGTCTTCCAGTAGCATGTTATGTTTGCTAATGATCATTAGAAATACTAGCAATAATTTTTACAAAGTTGAAGATATGCATCTTTTCATGAAAAAATGGTAATTCCTATGTATCCAAAAAATGTGACTATATATATTTATATGTATATAAAAAAATATATGTGTGTGTGTAGTTGTGCAAAACCAAAATAATCTCTGCTTATTATATGCTGCAGTATGTGTGTTCCTGTTTTTTTTTTATCTAATACATTAATGACACTATTTACTTTTTCAAACCAATAGCATTGTTTTTTATTTATTAATTAATTTATGACTGATTGTTTGCATTAATATTTTTTTCTGTAGTAGGTAATGAGAATCAATTAGCATCTATATTTGTACTATCGACATTCTGCAAAACACAGCCACAACACTAGGTAGTGTTATCAGTAACAGTAGTGAGGGATAAGCCCCCTCCCCTGTTCTGTACATTAATGTCAATTGTACGGCAACACACATACAAACATGGAGCATCTAATCATGAAAATACTCACAGAACACTAAGAAAGGGTAAAATACAAAGATTTTACTGCATCTTTCAACAATTGTCATGAGTTAATGTGAAGTGACACAGTAAAACACTGGTTGAGTGCAGTGAAAGAGTGACCATATGCAAACATATTTTACATAGAGCTAGGATTATATTTCAATATCTGTACAGTTTTGTTTTTTCTCAGTTTTCTTCTGTACGGACACAGACATAGTTACTGTTTCAGTACAGCTGACATAAAATACAATAACCATGTGTACTTTATACAACTATAGGTAACAGACTAGCTTTTCGGCCATAGTACTTTGGTGGACTCAGACATAATTAACCCAGAAACTACTTTAAACTTGAATTGTTGCTGTTATCAATTCTGAAGATGGAAAAAACTAATTATAAGTAGTAACTTTAAGCAGAAGTAACTTCAGCAGGTTGCTTTGCACAGTGGAAGGTTAAGATGTTTTTTATTTTGTTTTATTTTGGGGGCATTCCCAAGTTAAACTGAATTACAAAAATTTATTTGAGGCCTGGGCAGGTGGTTGTGCCAAAAGCATAACCACCCTTTCTAAAAGAAAAACCAAAATCCACCAAACAGCCACCATTAGAACATCGTGTTTAAAAACAGTAATATGTGTGAGTAGTACTCACTGAATAAAAGGTGTAAAGGTTCTCAACTTACCTAATGTCTCAACTCAAACCACATACCTGTTCACTACTTTGTTGAAGAAGCTAATGATCAGTGAGTTGCCTCTTTTTGTAGACTTCTCTGGCCTGTGATTGGGTCCCTTGTATTTAAAGCAGCCAATGGGGAAGCTCCAACTGTAGGTAGGACAGAGCAAAAGAAAACAGAGAGACAACACAGTGCCCCTGCCTGGCAGGTAGTGAGGCTACAATATGTAATGTGAAAGTACATTTGGATTGTAGGTTAAACAGCAGATCACCTCTGGGTTAGATTATGTATCTCTCGCTTATATTTATATTGGGATTGAAGAAAACTATTAGTACTAAAAAAAAGCTGGATTGAAAAAATGTTTAAAAAAATATACCTGTTTATTTTGATATCATTCCATTTTTTTTTACAATCATAGTTTCGATCTTGCTGTTTTTACCGTCAATGTAATACATATAATAATAATATAAACTGAATCTTGGCAGCTGACACACATGCGAGCATGTCTGGGTTTCTGCTCCTCCAGTTGAACTTCATGAATGGCTTCCACAGGTGCAGCTTGAACTCTCAAACCACAAGTAAGGGTCTCTTTCTACCGTTGTGTTTTTCCCACACAGAAGTGAAGTGGTTTATAGCTGTTTTAGCTTTTTACTGTTTTAACATAATTGCATTCATTTAGGCTGGTTTGACAGAGGCCTGCTGGTTAAAGAGCTAAAGTATGATAAAGTTGCGTTAACCAGCCATAATGGCAACTAAGCCTCCAGAGAGTGATGTTCAGAAGCTGTGAGGTCAGAAACACAAGGTTGATTTACTAATTCTGCAGTGAACTCAGTTAATGCAGAAAACTGTCCAGAGGATGTTCATCTATACAGAATGATAATTAGAAACCCTTCTTGATAACATGTGTCAGATCATATATTTAACTTCATCCACAGTGAGCATGGTCCTTTTTTCTACTGTAGTAAAATAAATCTTTACCACTCTCCTGTTTAGTTCTTACTTTCTTATCATGTCTCCACCACACCTTCATAGTTTCATCATATAAACCTGAACACTCATTTAGCTTATAGAAATCTGATGCTTGTTCTAGTTTTACAATTTTTCACTAACTCTCAGACAAATGCATAAAAGAAAAATTAAGCAAAAGATATCATTTTTTAAATTGTTTTTTAATTATTTGTTTTTATAAAACATGAATCCAGTAGCAGAGATGAGGACAAGGACAAGAAAAAACACTACCAGGGTAGTGACAGGAATGTTACTGAATGAACTGAACTACAGTTAAAGACAGAGTTAAAACAGGCTAAAACATACATATATCATCCCTCAATGCACCTATTTCCTGTATTTATCCACACGTGTGTGCTGACTGACTTAGAGCTCTATGATTGATCTTATGATGACTGAACTTTGAGTAATGCTTAGAACGGCTCAGATGAATAATGTTCATTATTTTTATTATTAATTATAATAATAAATATTTCTGACAATTAGAAATTATGATTCTAATTCTGGTGAGAAATTCAAATTGCAGGTAAATAGTAGTTTTGTGGATTATGGACTTTACCTTGAATACCTCAGACTTTAGGTACAACTGAGAGTCCTGCCACCGTCAGAGGTTCTCTGATCATGCAGTTTTGTCTCAAAATTTGGAATGACCTAAATTTGACCCATGAACAAGCAATTTCTAATTTAGATAATAGCTCATAAATCATTGTATTGTTCTTGTCAATACATTAATGAATGTATGATACTGTACATTTATCAGCCACAACTTCAAATCCATCTGGCTTTCACACCCTTTCACTTGGTTGCATTGTGTTTAGGGGGGATGCTATTTTTATACACAATAATAAATAAAAATCATAATCACGAAATTACTTTGAAAAATTTTAACATTATTTATAAAAACAAAAGCTGAAATGTATCTCTATAAAACTACTGACACGTTTTGCTTCTCAGCAGCAGCACGTGAAAGATGAATACAGCCAAAAGCCGTTTAGAAACAATGTGTTTTTTCTCCAGCATAGGGGAATAACACCCTAGTAACCAGTAGATGGCAGAACAAATATGAATGTTAATGTGAGCCTGTTAACTGGTCAAACTATTGTTCATGGAGCTCAACAGGATCTGTCACAAAGAATTACACAAACTCCTTAAATCTAATTGTAACTTGTAAAGAGTTTTCAAAGGTGACACAAAGATGTAATTGCTGTGACTGAAAATGACGCAAATTCTTTCTGTGTTTTGATAATTTAGTTCTTTGTCAGTGCACAAACGGTGTGGTAAAGGCATTATAATATAACATTGTCATATGTTTCAATAGCTCGGACACAGGTGGATGCATGGGCCTGTAAATGTAGTGCATTTACTTGAAAGAAAATATCTTGTCTTTTTGTCGATGTACAGAATTTGACTAATGTGAAAATTTGATTTTAAGGGAAAAAATCTGAATTCTGTCATAATTTTCATCAAAATCTGTTTTTTTAGCAGCAAGACCTCAGGGATGGCAGAGATGTCTTTCAGTCAGTCCCTTCAGTTTGATTTAGAGTGAAACATTTCAGTCAGTTGGATGAAATTTTCTGCAGATCTTCAACTAACACACATATGCTTCCCTCTCTCTCCTGCATCTTTCTATAAAGCAGTTTTAGTTGGCCATGCATTAGACGGTTTATTTACAAAATAAAGAAGAAGAAAAAAAAAAGAATTTAAAATTATTGTTATGGATGAACATTTTTATGACTGTTGACTGAATAAACTGTTAACTGCAGGGCTTTCTGAGGTTACAGTTCATGACAGCATCTCTGAGCTCTCTGAGAAACTGAATCCAGAAACCCAAGTGACATACTTGGGTCTGGTTCTGTAGGTGGTGGCCACAGACCATTTCGCTGTCCCCATCCTTTCTGGCAGATTTTTGGTCACTTTTGCATTTTGCCAGTGCCCTCACCACTAGAGGTAGCGTGAGGCGGTGTCAGCAGTTCCTGCATGATGAAGGCATTGATGCTATGGACTGGCCTGCCCCTTCTTCAGACCTGAATCCAATTGAGCAGCTCTGGGACATCATGTCTTGTTCCATCCACAATGTTACAACACACCACAGACTGTCCAAGAGTTGACTGATGCTGTAATCCAGGTCTGGGAGGAGATCCCTCTGGAAAACATCCATTGTCTCATCAGGAGCATGTCCATACATTGTAGGGAGTGCATACAGGCACATGGAGGCCACACACACTACTGAGCCTCATTTTTAAATGTCTTGAGGAATTTCTACAGAAGTTGAATCAGCCTTCTGACTTTGATCTGACTTTTTCCCTTTAATTTTGAGTATGATTCTGAATCCAGACCTCCATGGGATAATGATTTTGATTTCCATTAATAATTCTTGTGTTTCTTTTTTCCTTAATTCATTCCACTATGTAATGAAAACGGGAAGATTTCAGGTTTAATATTGTCTGACAGTGGAGCAGCACATGGCAGAATGTGTTTGGTCAATTGTTGGGAACCAATGACAACAATCTCTGTTTTGCTAGTGCTGAGTTTTTTTTAATTGCGAGCCATCCAACTTTTCATTTTACCAAAACAAGCATGTAAGGAATTCAGTTTGATACAGCTGTGTGTCAACAGCATAACAATGAAATGATAAACTATTAATAGAAACACTGAACTTTCTATCTGACAGACACGTTGAGAACCATTTTAAAGAAGAACCTGTTATTCCAGACTAGAACCTTATTCTGTTCAATACAATGCCATGACTTACTGTGTCAAAAGCAGCAGATCTAGGAGGACATGAACTGAGTGCATCCCAGCAGCAGAAGCAAGCAGGAGGTCATTAGAAGGGCAGTCTCTGTGCTGTGATGCTCACGAAAACCATACTGGAATTCAACTAAAATGTTAGTTTTCCACTGCAGAGAGCAAATGTTTGCACACATATTTGAGTCTTAGATATAAAAGGTAGTTTGGAGATGGGCCTGTAGTTTACAAGAAATGTGGGATCTAGCTCAGGTTTTTAACAGAGGTTGAATGCAAGCAACTTTGAAATGCTCAGGGATATATCCAGTGCACAGGGATCTGTCATAATTTGTCAGAAAACAGGATGCATAACTGTAGCTAAAGATTTAGCTGGAATGACATCAACTGGGCTGGATGTGAAACATATTTTAGTAGCTCAAGTCAGGACACAGGAGGAAACTGACTTAAGGTGCTATTTCTAGGTGTGTGGTGAAAATAGGAACATATGGTGTTAGAAATGACAGAAGCTCTAATTGACTATGTTGTCATTAAAATAAGATAAAAACTGTTCACAGTCTGCATCACTTTAAGTTGGAATGCAACGAGTCCGATTTACCAGCTGGTCAACAGTCTTGAATAAAAATTTGGGATTAAATTGATGGGTAGTAATAAGATCAGAGAAGTATTTCACTCTGGCATTTTTTGCTATAGTGTTGTAGTGGACTAATAATTCTTTCGTAGCCACATAATATACTTGAAGCCCTGACTTCTTCCACCTTTGCTCTGCTTTCCTACTCTGAGTCTTGCAGCTACGAATGCTGCAGTTAACCCAAGGCTGTTTGGAGCTGGCTCAGTTCACCTGAACCAAGTGTGATCCCCAAAGTGAATATTATGCCAAGGGTGTGACCGTGGTTATGGGTGGGCCTTTTCACGTGTTGCACCAGGTTCAAAGATTCAATTAACTAATAAAATCATTAGCTAGAGTATTTGTAAAGTCATCTACATAAAAGTTACAATCCCGTGCCATAATCACTTTATTATATTTGCCAACAATGTTGGCAATACAATCAGAGAGCTTGGCTAAAAAGTTACTGTTTGATTCGGGTGGGCGGTAGATGACATTACAACATACAGGACTTGAGCAGCTGATAACAAATGTAAGAGCTTCATAACTAAACTTTTCTGACACTTTGCGTTATGCAAGTGAAGTTGTTGTGTTTCCTGTCCATACTAATGACGGGTTTTTAAAAGCTAGCTTAGCTAGTTAGCTAACTTTAGCTATCTCCACTTTTTCCCGCCATTGCTCTGATATGTCCAGCAGTCCTGTTTTATTGAGGACTGTCCCACGACAGTGTATTTATCTAAGAACGGCTGCTTCCTCATATTATTAAGTAGAGTGTGTAAAAGCAATAAAAAAATTATAAAAAAATACAATGACAAAAGAGGTGATAATGCTTCTGTGCTTTTCTGATGAATAAATAAGATGAGACCAGTGAAAACAAAGAAGATTAAAACATAGATCCATTCATCATCCCCTAAAAAACACCTGAGAGCAAGAATCTCTGACCCTACAGGCCTCACTGAGCATGTTCAGTGTTAAAGCCTATTACAGCACAGTTAGAAGATGACTAAACAAAAACAAGTTTGTTCAGTCTAACAAGCCTCTTCAGTCTAAAAAGAACACAAAGATACAACTGAGGCCACAAGAACAAAAACCTATGGTCAGATGAGACCTCATACCCACTGTCAAGCACAATGGTGAAGGGGTGCTGATTTGGGCTTGTCACTCAAACCACTTTCCTAGGTGGTCCTAGTCAAAGTCAGAACTTAAATCCAATTGAGATGCTGTGACATATTGTTGCTGCCTAGGGTTGCACAACCTGTTATTAAAATTAGGGGGAAATTACTTTACCTCCAAAGAAATTTAAAAAGTGCATTTTGTATTGACCCAGTTATGATTGTGTAATGTTTAATGATCTGAATCATTTAAGTGTGACAAATATGCAAAAAAAGATAAGTAAAAAAAATGTAAAAATTAGCAAGACAGCAAAATATATTGTCACAGCAGTGTATTTATGTGTAACATCTTTAATTTTAAGAAGCTGACAGCATCAAACTTCAATTTCTTTTTAGTGTGGACTACATGTTAACCAATTCTGCTAATACTATAGACTGATGACCAATTAGTACAGCATATAGTATAAGTTAATACTTTAATGAGCCCTGCTATGGAGGTTGACCAAAGAGGCTGGTTAATGAGCAGGAGCCAGACTCAAAAAGCTGCATCAGATCACAAAATTTATTGTTTTATTTACAGTAGAGCCACTGTGATACACAAAATATATACAAAACAACTGAAAGATAACTTGGTTTAATTAAAGAAAAAAGAAATAAACCTCAGCTCATAACAACCTAAATCAACATTGTGCACTCCTATGTCTGAGCTGACACTACAAATTCAACCCTACCCTGAGATTAACCATTTCTTTACAGGTTTACACAACTTCTCTTTTAAAAACAGAGTCACATTAAACTACCTCTTTTACCAGTAAACCTAAAAATAAAACCACACCATCTACATTTCTAGATTACACTTAAATTCTATAACCATATAACTTGATTTTCTAAACCTCTAACTATTATTAACATCACATTTGTGATACACATAGCTAAATCAATAAACAAAAACTGTGCGTAACGTTAAAACCCAAAGCTGGAATTTGGTTAAACAAACAAGTATGATTGAGAATCTGATTAAATTTAATGGATGTAGGTAGTGACAAATGGAATGTTCTCATCCATGATCCCAAATAGGAATATTCACTAGTTACAGCAACATGAGAAGGAAGTAAAATGAAAAGCAATAAAAACTGAATTGTTTGGATTACTAATGAGATGGTGCATACATCTTGTTGTGTAGCCTTACAGTAGTGGGCACAAGAAACTTCCTGTCTTTATTTTTGGTGGAATCAGTCTGCGGCTGAATGAGCTTCCCATCTGCTACAGTTAGTGATTAGCAGTAATCCTGTCCACCATCCTCCACTTTGCCACAGCCTCCAGCCTGTCCAGTTCTATTATTACTACAAATTTTGCCTTCTTGATCTTCTTGGTCTCAAAAATGAGTCTAAGTTCTTATTAGGTTTTGTTGCATCTGAAAAATCAGTCTAAGTCCAGAGCCAGTGCAGTAAAAATTCTTCTAAGTATCAGCAAAGACTCTTCTCCAAATAATGAGACAAAAAGGCAGCAGGCAGCATCTACCTATCTATTTAAAGTTTTGACACCAATATTTATGATATTCTTTCAAAATCTATACCTAGACCAATAGAAGTATGCTGTTGGCTTGATACCATTATTTCCTGATTCTTCAGTTACTCATTTTTTTTTAAAACAGTGTTTAGGATTACATCATCTCACATTTCAAACGCCCTCTTCCAAGGTTTCCCAGTACTGGCCTCAGCCACCTGCTCATTAGAGGCCGGTCGTTTGCTTCTCTCTGGTTGGCACCAGTTCCTCAGCTTCCACCTTTGCTGCAGGCTGATAGTTTGGTCTCTTCTGTTGGGCAGAGTGTGCAGAGTGTGCTCTCTGTTGTACGTGGCCAATTGCTACTTCATGTTACAGTTTTGCCATATTACTAAGTATGTTTTACTCAAAATATTTTCAACAATGGCACCTCTGCAACACACAACAGCAAATAACACCCGGTCCTATAGAATGACAGAAGATTTTCAGTAGCTTGTTGCACATGTCAAAGATGCGAAGCTTCCGGAAGAAGAACAGTCTGCTCTGTCCTTTCTTGTACAGAGCATCTGTATTTAACCAGTCTAGTTTGTTCTCCCAAGATTGTGAATGGGACTGGGCTCTTCCTGCTCTTCCTGTAATCCACCACCAGTTCTTTGGTTATACTGATGTTGAGCTTTAAGCAGTTCCTGCTGTACCACTCAACAAAGCTCTTAATCTGCTGTGTGTACTCCTCATCATTGTCATTACTGATGCAGACAACAACTGAAGAGTCATCAGAGAACTTTTGAAGGTGGCAGGTTCCTGAGTTGTGGAAGTCCGAGGTGTGGCGAGTAAACAGGAATGGTGACAGTATAGTTCCTACCAGTAGCATTTTGTAATTACAGACCCAGCCTGTCTCAAGACCACAGCACAGGGCATTATTATTAAAACAACAACAATTGTTCTCTTAAGCTGTGTAAGTCACATTAAAAACTTTTAATGCAGGATATTAACAATGATAAACAGAAAACCAAAGCACAGCTTAGGATTTTAACAGAAACAGATGCCAGAAACAATTGAGACTGATCCTTCCAACAACACAACAATCTTAAGGAGACAGAGCCTCTGTAGCTGGACAGAGGAAATGGTCAGACACTGTTGGTGGATCCTATGCTGCTGTTGTCCTGCATCAGGTCTCTTATTCTGACAGATCTCCAGTGCCTGTTGATACACAGATAAATAATAAAATATTTCAAACCCAGTCTTAGTTTAAATTTTACATATTTAATTTATAGAGCATAATTTTTTGTGAATTAATATCATGCTTTACCATTTAGGACCGCATCAAAAATCACTTACCATATAGTGTTAGATACCTTTCACAGACTATTATTTTGTCTCATACATTTACATTTAGTCATTTAGCAGATTCTTGTATCCAAAGCAATTTACAAGTGAGGTACAACAGCAAGCAAGAACTAAGTCTGGGAGCAGTCATTGAAGGTAGCAGAAGAAGAGTTTCACTGAGGGTGGCATAATGAAAACAAATAGTTTTTTATTATAATTTTTTATTTTTCATATTTTAAGATTGCAGGAAGCTTCAGGGGATTTCATTGTTTTTTTTTATATATTGTGAATGATGAGCATGCAGACTATTCCACCATTGTGTAAAGATTGAGCTTTGCCTGGGATTTTGCAGTTTGGTGCTGGGTCCACCAAGCGGGATTGGCTGGCTGAGTGTAGTGAGCAAGAGGTATTATAGACCTGAATGAGTGTATTAAGGTAGGAAAACACAATCGATTTAATCACTCTTGGGCCAAGTGTAAGAGCTTTTAATCTGAAGCCGGAAGCCAGTGTAGGTAGATGAGCACTGGAGTGACGTGCAATGCTTTTGGCTGATCATCTGTAGAGGTTATGGAAAGTTATGGAAAGAAGAGCTCCTGTTTCTTAATGTTTAAGAAACAAAGGCCAGTGCCTTTTGCACAGTCTGTCAGGTTGCTTTGGTAGAAAATGTCAGGGAGCTCTTAATTTATCTGTAATGTCTATAACATCAGATAAATCCAAGCACACACCTCATACCATAAAATAGTGCATATATGACATTTATTGACGGCCGAATCAAACCTAGAACCTTCTTGCTGTGAGGAGACAGTGCTAACCACTAAACCATTGTGCCACCCACAGTGTAATTTATAATAAATCACATTTCTGAATGTTAGGCTAAAGTAATTTCATTTATGAACAGGCAAAGAGAACACCTTTGCAGATTTTGAAGTCATCCCACATATGTTGCAATGAAAGACGAGCAGCTAAGCATATTCAGTTCATTTACTGAGACTGATTCAGAAGAAATCTTATCCTTTCATAATAAATACCACATTATGCTTTTGACATACTGTTCTTGAGTTAAACTTTTCATTTTTGAGTTTTGTCTCTCACCATTTTTCTTCTTTCTCCAGATGATGATTGCAGTGATGCAGACTGCCAAGAGCACCAGTCCTAAAACAATTCCAATAATGGCACCAACAGGAAACTTTGGAGGACGAACTGGAATAAAAAAACATTTACGTTTTGACTCTTAGTTTATGGAATCCATTTTCGTATATGAAGTATATGAAGATGTTAATATACAGTGAGATGAGAAACATTTTAAAAATCACTTCATTGAACAGTAGTTTTCATTTCTTTTTCTGCTTACCTTTGCTCCACTACAAAAAGCTCAGTGCTGAGGAGTCTCACAGTTATGTTGTAGTGATATCACTGTGTTCACAGATATTAAAATAACTTTGATATAAACAATGTTTTCATAACCGAACTATGAAAATAACCATAAGTTGTAAACTGGAATTGTCCTGATGGAACAAACCAGTCAACAATTGAAATTTCAATATTTGCCTCTTCTATGTGGGTAAAGCAAGAATTAGTTTGGCAGTCTTTACTTCGGACCCCCAGGGATGTGAGCTTCCGTCTGGATAATACTGAATTATGCTTTTTTGGCATAGATCTTGTGGCTGTGATGAAAATCTACCCTTAGGATTAAAACAAACAAACTGTTGTGTATTTCTAATGACAATTCTTACCCAAGTTGGTCCTGATTACTGATTTGTCCAGTTTGGTGATGATGTCATTCTCCATATCACAGAGCTGAAACACACAGTCGTATCTCCTCCAGTCTTCAGGTCTGACTGATGAAATGTTCAGGTCAACACTCATCTGGAAGGTTCCATCATGGTTGGGGAGGATCTCTCCATGGTCCACGTCCTCATGAAGCTCCTCTCCATCTTTCCTCCAGAACATTGTGGCTATGTCAGGGTAGAAACCTGTAGCGTGGCAGCTGACTGGAGAGGAGGGAGTCTTCTGGAGGAGAGACACCGACGGGAGAACTATGGGAGTTAAATTACAGACAGTATGAGTTAGTTAGGTAATGCACAATGTGTTTTATAGGATCAACATTTTAAAAATTAACCAAAAATGTCAACCTGCAGGTGGTGCTAAAAGAAAAATCACGAGATCACCAAATAAGTCTGACAAAATAGGGTGGCAATCCCTTAAAAATAAAATAAAAAAAATGCTAGCATGGTTTAAAGTTATAAAATAGATATTTCCTCTGAGAGTCAGTCCCGTGATTAGTCTGTGTAGGTTCTGTTTGTGTAAGTGCATTTAGGGCTCAGACAACAGGTAAGTTAGACTCACAACATGTGAACAACTATTAAGAAAATGCTAAATGCTTCTCACAAATGATAAAAAATATATGACAGTTCACAATAACATACAGTAATAGCCCCTAATTGCACAATAACTCTCTTTAAATAAACATAATTGTGACTATAAAATTATATCACATCATGTAACTCTACCTGGTCTCATTGGATAGATTTCCTCATTATTCAAATACATCTTCAGCCAGTTGGGGTAAATCTGAGTGGTAAAATTCACTGCATTTTCTGTCATAGTTTTATCAGCATCTAACATCTTTTTGATGGCAACAGCCTCTGGTTTCAGAGCAATCCATGTCAAAGTCTTCAGGTCCAATGATACAATGGCTTCTCCATCATAAGCACCCAGTAAAAAACCATTAACCTCTTCAGTGTTTTCATCCCATTCACAGCTTTGTATCAGCTGTACATTGTGGATGCCTGAGAGACAGAGAAAATTAAAGAGCAGAGAGTGCAATTAATGAATTTATGATATCTCCAGTAGAAAGATGATCTGGTAACACTTTATAATATTGTACAGAAAAATACTTAACTACTACTCAATAATTAATATCAAGGCCTATACAGTAAATAATAGTGAACTAATAGGGAACAGACTGGAAAAAACTCCAGACCCCTTAAAGGTGTGCTGTGAGGCCAGCCTTCACAGTATAAATGAGCCTTGGCTGCCCATGACCTTGTCGCTGATTAATGACTGTTCCTTCCATGGACCACTTTTGATAGGTTGGAACCACAGTCCTGCAGTTTTACAGATACTCTGACCCAGTCATCCAACTGTCACAATTTGGCTCTTATCAAACTCACGTCTTTATCACATCAACACATCAACTTTGAGGACAAATGTTTACCCACTAACAGGTGCCGCGATGAAGAGATAAGCAATGTTGATCAGTTTACTTGTCAATGGTCATAATGTTACGCCTCATCGGTGTATATATGAGAGTATATTCCCAAATCAATTAGTCCTGATTATCTCTGACACTGGGTGACACAAACTATTGTAGGAACCTATTAATCATTGAATATTTATTCTTTTTTAGTTCCCTGACAAAAGAACTAATAAAGCATGGTTATCTAAGTTTTTTAATCACATTTCGAGCAAGCACAATCTATTCACATAAAAAATACCATATACACACAGTCAAACAAGGTTTTTGTGATCAAACCAATTCAAGACCCAACAGAAAGTAAAGAAAATGGAAAACAACACCATCATCAAATTTGCAGACAACACCACTGTCATCGTGCTCATTACTGGGGAAGAGTGTGCATACAGGTCCTAGAGCTGCCTGAGTGGTGCAGAAACAATAACCTGGGGCTTAACACTAAAAAAACTAAAGAGATAGTGCTGGATATTTAGAACCAGTACTCCTCATCATACATGGGGAAGGTTTCTTGACTGTAACAACAGCTCTTATTTCCTCCAAACTAGACTACTGTAATTTTTGCCCACTTGCCCATTTTATTTGTGTTCTTTATGCTGTTTTAATTCTTAATGTATTGTGTGAAACACCTGAAAAGTTGTAACTCTGGTCGGCCAAGGTCTTTCTGTGTGGCATTTCAGCGAGGAGCAGTCATAGTTTATCACAGTCTTCTTTATGTAGAGTCCAAGCAATTATAAGTGATTATTCACCCCTCATCTCGTCCCAGTGAAGACTCAGAGCAACTAATTATTATCTGAGACTTGTAGAAGGTAATTTTACAACTAAGAAGCAGAACAGTTTAGAAGTTATAAGTGAAGTAGAACACATGACAAACTGTACCTTCATGTTGGTTGAGGAGCTGCATGACACTGTTGAGTAAATCTTTAAAAACTTTAGGCAGTTCATCAAAACATTGTTGAGAGTAGAATGGCAGAAGTTCAGGATTATCATCCAATATCTTTTCCCCCGCTTCTTGCTTTAGTTCTAACTTCTTGTTGTTGTCGCAGTAAGCAGCCAGAGTCTCACCAACCAGTGCAGAAGTCACAAACTCTGGGAGGTTTTGGATTCCAGTAGATGTAGAGAAGAAAAACGTCAGTGAATGTTTCACTGTGGAATAAAAAGTTTATACATTTAGTATGAATATGCACACATCATCACACTCATATATGTCATAATTATGACATAGTTTGGATTATTGATTACTTTAATCATTTACCATGTAAGTTAGGGTTATGAAACTAATATCAAATTAATAAATAATACAGATAATACATATGGGGACAGTCCCTAGTATGAATGTGAGATATTTATAACTTTGTGATTAGAACTGCTGCAGGTAACAAAACAAAGGTGATACACTTTCTTATTTTATATTTGTGAGTGCATATTAAATTATTATGCCCAACATAATGTTTTAGAGCCATTTGGTGGCTATATGTGCTCATCAATCATACCTATTGTTCATAGTTGTCTTTTGCGATAGAGACAACCATGGTCTAAACTGCAAGAGAGAATCAGGGGGGCAAAATTCAGTTGCACCATATTTGTGT
>OMLM01008166.1:9730-23482 GCA_900302695.1 Helostoma temminkii
CCCCTCCCCCCCAGTTTTTCATGTTAATGATTGTTCATGTTAATGATGAGTCTTCCATGCAGACAAAAGTTAGTTATGGAGTCCCACAGGGTTCTGTGCTTGGGCCGATACTTTTCACTTTATACTTGTCTCCCCTAGGCAGCATTATTAGGAAACACTATAAACTTCCATTGTTATGTGGATGACACTCAGCTATATTTAGCCATTAAACCAAATGAAACAAATCGACTAAAGAAACAGTAGGAATGGCTACTGGTAATATAGTCGAATAAAGTTTTATGGTTACCGTGTCTCACTAAATTTCGCATTTAGTACCTTACAATTGAAGAACACAACCTGAGATTCAGGGGTTTGGTCAAGGATCAGCAAAAGCTGAGAATGAAACCACTGACCCTGTGGTTTGTCCGGCCCGGAGGCCACATGCAGCCCAGAAGCAGAGAGGCCCAGAATGGTTCCGCCAGAATTGCAGAGAAAACTTGACAAAAACACATTCTGCCAGGCTACAGTTTTCCAACACATAACGCAGCACACTGCTGTGACAGCGTGTCTAGATGTGGTGGTAATGGTCTCTGATAAGATCTGACCTATCTTTATTCCAAGTTGACCATTAAAGCCATTTATCTCTAAATGAACTAAACAATACTGAGATCTTGGTAAAAAAGAAAAGACAGATTTTCCCGGAAGACTTTTCACTTTCCTCTCCTGTTTCCTTCTGCAGGTGAAATTCTCCAGCATTTCTCCCAGTTTATGACAAAAATTACATTTGATGCCTTCCCCCATTCAGTTACCACAACCTGGTCGTGTGGCATCATAAGATGATTAGTTCTATGTTTATTGAGCTTTTTGAATTAACCACTGTGAAATGTATACCTTCATCCCGTGCTCCTTCCTTTCAGTCACTGTTAAACTTGCTCGACCACTCTAACTCTCTCTGAGCCACATCAATGGTGCGTTTACTGACTGAAGGTACACGATGTAAGTAAGAAATAATTACCAATTCATGTTTGGATACAAGCTTTGCTCAGTGACTCAGCTGGCCGGGCCATTGGTGGCATTTCAGATAAAACACAACAGCTCCTCCTCTTAAACCAAACTTCACCAAGCCTGTGTCTGTCTTGTGTTGGTTCACATTGTCAGTGTAAGGGGTAAGTGGATGTGAGCACATTCAAAATAAAGTATTTTCTATGAGTAAATAAATTTACTTCAGCTGCAGCAGTGGTAGGAGACATGGGGTTGGGATCCTGGGTGTGATGGATTTTTTGTTATAGGGTTAACCCTTAGAGCAGATTGTGGTTTTATTACTGAGAAGGAAAAGTTAACATGTGGCACTTAACAGCTACATTACTGAGAATGAATCAAAGCAGTAAAGTTCAGTCTAAACAGCGATTAATTACTCGTTATTTTCTTAATTACCAGTCACCTGGACATGAAAACACTTTACACGTTGTCTTTATTAAAAACTATCGAACACTTTACTGTCATGTCTCATTATAGCATTTAGTCTGATGAAACCAACAGAAATGTTTCAGAGCTTAAATCTTACCAGGCTGGTCTGGAGAGACAGCGTTCATACTCTCTGAAACAACAACAAGACATCATCATCATCACCATCAAAATCATGTTTCACCCTGAATATCTTCGCACATCAGACTTGGCAGTAACAGAGCTACTGTTTTCAGTCTGGACTGGACTGTCCAGACTCCTCATGACCATGTAGGGTCCTTGGACAAGACACTGACAATGACAACAAAACTCCAACCACTGAGGCTGCAGAACCCAGATCACTGAAGGTGTAAGTCCCCAGCTTGATGCAAATATTGGGTTTTGTCAGGAAGGACATGTAGTATAAAACTTGTGGTAAATCCATATGGGGACCATGCTTCACTGTGGCAACCCAGATCACAATATAAGGCAAAAGAAAAAAATCATTTTCAAAACGTGAACACATTTGCCTGTGGAAATAAATACCCCCGCAGTCAACAGAGGTGGAGGATTTAGGCTTGTGTTATATTGTTATAGTACCGTTATAATTTACATATGAGACAAGTCAAAAAATGTGAGAATGTGCTTCTTCTGCCAAAGACCAGACTTCCTCTTCAGACAGTGATCGTTAGCTCCTGTCTGCCCCCGTGTGGCTGACCTGTTTAAACCCTCCAGACTGACACTAGCTACACTCACTCTACAGCAGGTATACCACGAGCCTTAGACATAACCAGTGTCTTATTTATCTTGCTGCCCTTTTATTTCTTCCATTGTCCGATAAGCCTGCTGAGTGACATATATATACGTTGGATGCGACCTCGTCATGAGCGTCATTGTTCTCATACTTCCTAGCGTAGCTAGTTACTATAACAGTATGATAACGATGACGACACATAGTAGTAGTGATCAAATGCAGTAAATAAAGTTACGTATCAATAGTGACTTTTGCAGTTTCAACCATACAGTACTCACAGAAGTACAGTGTTAACAAAAGTAAGGATTTATATTGTAAATATGCTGCCCTCCACTGGATAACGCAAATTACAATGTGCCTCTCCGTCACAACTAAATAATGAGAATGTTGAACAATGTGACTCACCTGTAGGAGCTTCATCTGATGTTGAATCTTTATCTGACAGGGAGGAAGGTGTGACAGAGACAGGTGAGACAGATACACATGACAGAGACTTAGATTAGGGGACAGGCAGGTATTTACCTGTTGACATGGCTTGTATTCCACCATCTGCGAACACAACACAGTCACGTGTTAGGAAACGTAGAAACCCTCTCTACTTATGTCAACTGCTTGTTGTTACTCTGCTTTTCTCTCTCCACTTTCCCTTTGAGGCAGATGGCTGCCCTCTGCTGAACATCTGTCACTGTGGCCTTGTGCTGCTGAGCCATCTCTCAGCTCTGCCGCCTCACTCCATAGATTCAAAACACAGCTGAAGACCAAACTCTTCCACAGCTTCATATGCACATATATGTATTATATCTACACCACCAGTTTGGACACAAATAACAATTACAACATATTTACATCAGCATATTTTCATCCCTTAATGGCTTTATTAGAAAACCCTACTCACACAAACGATATTTCAGTGTTTGAGGATGGTTAGTTAGCCTAACCCTAACCATACACTACAACAACCATGTTTTTGTGTGTTCAGCTGTGTTAGCATCACTGCTAAAAGTAAGAAAACATGTTTCTAACATAAACATAAGGTGCTGTTGAAGACAACACTAATGTTACTGATTATAGGCCTCGGTATGTTAATAGAAATGTTCCTTTACTACCATTTGCTAGATTAACAAAGTCTAGACACTGTGTTTCTGATCAGTTATATCACAGATACAAATCTGCTCTTCTTTCTAAAACCAAACAAGAGCATGAAACACTTTGTTCTTCACTGTACGGTGCCATTTGACAGTCGACGAGCTGAGAATGAAATGATTGTTACTCACCATTAGAGTCAAGGTCTCCATGCACCATCAGGACAAACAGAGAGAACAGAAGAACAACGTTCCTGCAACACAAATGCAACCTTCAGTCTCAGAACACTCACAGGGCCACTGTATCTCTGATACACTGATGGTCACATAAAAATATGTTTTAATATTTTATGTTTATATTATTTGTATTGATGGATATAATGAATTGCACAGTCTCTGTTTAATAGTCTCTGGATTATTTATCATCTAAATCTACCAACAGACCTCGTCTGTAAATACAAGGTGAGCTTGCTTACAAACATACAGTGCACACTAACACACACATTAACAGTGAACACATAACACAAATGGGACATAATATCAGACCAAACCAAATGAAAACAACAGTGTTAAGAACAAAAAAGAAATTGTTAAAACATCCCACAATGCAATGCTCTAGGTGAAAGGTGGAAGAGATTTCCAGACAGGAAACCACATCTGAAAGTGTCCTCTCATCAAAACCATCACACCACATTTGACTACATTGTGGCTCAGCAGGTTTTTACCTTCACAGTGTAAACAGAAGTAGAGGCAGACGTACCTGGTAAGCATGATGCTGTGAGGTCAGACTGGTCCCTGGTCTTACAACAGGTATGTGGACAGGTGAGTGTTTCACTGCAGGAATCTTCTGGCTCTCAGCATCTGGCCGTGGTTTATATATCAGCCCAAATGTCAGTGGGACAGAGGACGGACCAGAAAGAGAGAGTGGGTGTGTGTTACTGTGCATGTGTGTGTGTTACCATATGTGTATGTTACTGTGTGTTTGTGTGTGTGCGTTTCGGGTTTCGGAGTTAATGCAGGAGGAGGTAAAGCAGCTCACACACACACACAGGTGAATATTTCTCAATCATAAACTTAACTCCCACAATCACTGATGTACTAAAACATCTAGTTTTTGTGAGGAAACTAATAAAAATGACTGAAACTAAAAGTCTCCTCCCACTTAGTTCTGATCTATTTCTCTGAAAATGATCAGACTAAATCTTTGTGTCCACCTCTGAACTGATTCATTTCAATTTTATTTATATTGGCCAAATCACAACAGAGTCATCTTAAGGCATACATTAAAGGTCAAACATTACATTGTTGTTTAGAGAAACCCCAACATCTTGACGAACCAGGTTCATGGTGGGCGGCCATCTGCCTCGGCCGGTTGGGGTTAGAGAAAAGTGTAGAGATAGAGGCAACCCACAGACGCAACCCACAACCAGCAGAGAATAGAACAGCAGAGCAATGAGAACAAGGACAGAAACATAACCATAAGAACATATCAGCTTCCTCCAGCTTTGACCTGGACCTCTTATTCTCGTCCCACAGTGCGGACCTGAAGGAAGGATAGAAAATCAGAGAGACAGAGAGAGAGAGACACACAGCCCATCTGCTTATGTGCTTGGAAGACAGAAGAGAGATAAATAAACAGATGGTTAGGCTGGGGAATGGAGGTTCTCACCCAAGATTTGATAGTACATCATCCCCTTGATGCTGTGCAGTTGTCCTTAGCAGAAAAACACCCCCAAAGCATAATGTTCCACCTCCGTGTTGAACAGCTCTTTGGTCTTGGCCATGGTGGAGGGTTTGGAATCTGATCAATTGATTGCTTCTGTGGACAACTGTCCAAAGAGAGCGCTCCTAACCTCCGCTCATTACCTGTATAAAAGACACCTGGGAGCCAGAAATCCTGCAAATCCTGAAATCCTCCATCAAATACTTATTTCACTCATTAAAATGCAACAAAAATGTCTAACTTCTTTAAAATTTGTTTATGTGGAATTTTTGTTGTTATTCTGTCTCTGACTGGTAAAATAAATAAATAATAATAATAAATAAAATTTATAGACTAACTTACAAAATCAGCAGAGGATCTCATAATATTTTTCCTTACTGTATATTTAGCAGAGACCATTTACCACTATGGTAAGTGCAGTGTCAGTAGAGTTGCAGCACTTGAATTTAGCTACTAACGGGAAATTAGAGACTGGCTGATAATTATTCAGTGACTCAGGATCCAAGTGTGGTTTCTTCAATAATGGTTTAACCACAGCAGCTTTAAGTTGGTGGAAAGCTGGTGAAACAGATAAGTTGACAATATTCAGCACGGTGGGTCCTAAAACTGGTCAAAGATATTTGTAAAGTGCAGCTGGTAAATGATCTAATGCACAAGTTGTGGCTTTGGCAGCGATCATCATCTTAGATAGTGGTTCAGGTGAAACTAGGACTGTTTGTTGATCAACAAAATCCACCCTGCTGCTGTTATTTTCTGGCTATGTCCTGGCTTTCTATGCTGCTGTTTTCCTGGGCTGACCCATTGTGTGTGTGGTTTATGTCTATTTCAGGACATTACAAATTGTTGTTTTGGTTATGACTGATTTTTGTGCAGTGCCTCTGATTGTTTCCCTCTTTGTCAGATTTAAAATGGCTGCTTTTCTTTCATAAACCCCTTTCACATACTGTGAAGGAGAAGCAGCTCTGGACACTGCAGAGTTGTGCTTTCACATACAGATGTGCCACAGTGGGATACCATCCAGGTCAGATGCATTGTCACATCTGCTTGACTCAGTGAGGGACAGTGCATGTGAGCATGTCATAACACAGTGAGGATCACATTAACTGTCACCTGGACTTCTTTTTAGCAACAACTTCAGTCTTTTGGTCCATATTTCCCAGCCCTAGTAGAAATGCCCTTGTGTTATAGAAATGTTTTTAAATTGCAGAAACATTGTCACATTATAGTAGCATTCTCACATCATAAAAAATGTCTTCTCTGTAAACTCTGTGCCCCCAGCCCATGTAACAACAGAAACACAGTTGGTCTTTGAGTCTTTGTGGAGTTTCCCGGCAGTCTCACAGTCCAGGGAATCCCCCTCTAACAAACAGCAAGGCTGAACATTAGCAGCAGGTCGAATTTCACCAGACTCAGATCCACCTGATAGAACCTGGAGAACAATCAGAGCAGAACAATGACGCTTCACCTGGAACTAGATCCTTTGCTGGACTGAATTAGAACAGTTCTAAGGCCCTACAGTTCTGAACCTCCACAGAACACAACCAGACCCCGAATGACTATAAATTCTTCACTGCTTTATGTGTTTATGTGTCAGTTACTGATCTCAGACCAGCGAGCAGGTTTACTAAGTAACGTAAATCTGAGACAGCATTCGATCAGAAAGGTTTTAAAAAAGGATTATGTCTCAGCAGCAAATCTGTGACTACGTTCACTAACATTCAATTACCTGAAACAATGTTTTTACAAGTTTTACCTGTCAATTAATACATTTAATGACCCCAAAAAAACAATCAATAAAAGACAGACATTAGTGTAATATCAGTTTTTTAGGTCATCCCTCCATCGTCCTACAGTGACTGCTTTAACTGTTAAGTGTTGAGGATGGGGAGTAGGTTTGTGGGGGTGTTCTCGAGCCAATCCCAGCTCTCACTGGGTGACAGGCAGGGTACACCCTGGACAGGTCTGCAATCTAGCACAGATCTGATACACAGAGAAAGACACATTCATACCTATGAATGGTTTATATTCACCAGTTAACATGACTGCAGGTCTGTGGACTGTGGGAGGAACCTGGTGAGAACCCACACTACACAAGAGCCACATCACCAAAAATTCTGTAGAGGCACTTTAAAGTACAGATTTATATGAAAACCCAACAAACCTTCCTTAGAGCAGCGCTCAGAGACAGTGCAGAAAAAAACCCACCAACAGAACCAGGCTCAGGGTTGATGGGCATCTGCCTTTACTGGTTGGGGTGAGTGGAAAGATAAGAGAGAAGAACAAGAGGCAACAAAAGATCAGTTTTACTTGCTGTTGGTGAAAATACTGTTTTAAACCAGTTTGTGTAGTGTTGAGTGGTGACCTGGTTTTACTGACTGATTCAAAACGGTTTTAAGTAGTTTTATTTTTTTTTATGTCCCCAGGTGTCCTCACCTGCCATGACTGTGTCTGATGTCATGATGATGTGAACTTTAACTGTGGAAACATGTCAACATGAAACGTCTCTGATCCTTTTTCAACAGGACACTCAGAGGACAAAGGACATCAGAGAGTGTCTTCATGTTTAGAGGACAGCTATGATGATAGTTTAAAGAGACTGATCATAAAACCATAACACCTGTGATACTTTGCCAATTATACAACTGTGTGTCATCATTAACAGTTTTCAGGTGTATGACCTCACTTTTATGAACCAGGTCCTGGAGTTCAACTAGTTGACTGATACACCTGATGTACAGCACTGGTAATTAATACATGTTAATTAATACACAGCTGCAGCATTAAAGTAAATAACATAGTGATATTAATTAAAATATTTATATTTAATAAGTCTATTCAGGAGGTGGGAGAGGTGGTCAGTATAACTGTGTGCTGCTGTTATGAAAGCAGGTAGAGCTGCTTCTCTCCCTGGAGATCCCCTCACACACACTGATAATGGTGTTGGGGGGTAATGGGGAGGACAGGGGGGTACTGTGTGGTATTTGAGTATCAAAGCCTCTTCTGTCTTTGGTGAAAACAGAGTCGACTGAACGGCTGAAGAAGCTTTTTAAAGCAGCTGCTTCATTCAGCAGTGCTGCAGCTTTGAAACATGGTAAGGTCAGATTTACATGTTTATAGAGCTTCCATCCATTAATCAGCCCATCCAGCCTTTCATCCCTCCATCCTCTGTCCGTCTGAGGGCATCCCACAGGAAGGAGGCCAGTCCTGGAACAGAGGACGAGTGTAATAACAGAACATCTCTGAGCACCACGAACCACAGTTTATATTTGAATTAATGACTGAGATGGTTCAACACACCAGGAAGTAGAATCAGTAGATACAAGAAGTGGATACAGGACTGAACTCAGTCGGTGGATCAGCTCCTTGATGGACTTACTGGCCTCCTTGGACTGCTGTACTTACTGTACTGTTTATGTTACTTCACATGCTCCTGTGGTTATAAATACACACCTCTGTCAGCTTTCACCAGGTTACCTGTATGAGGCCTATAAGGCCTAAAAGCCACAAGCTGGATGTGAAGGAAGTGACGGCATTCCCTGAGTCTGATAATTTCAGTGGGCATTTCTCAATCTAGCTGCTGCTTTTTACTTGCGGACTTGTGAAACACCATCAGCCAAAGTCCAAGTATGGTTCCAATGATAACATTAATATAATATAAACAATAGAGCAAAGCTGAGATGAGCTCGTCAAGGATGCTGCTGCCTCTAACTGAATGTTCTGTGTCCCCCCGTTCTAAAAGTCTGTACTCTGAGTTTGCACTTGCAGAGTCTGATCTTCCAAGTATGGGGGTTTGTAGTTCATGTACTTTGTATAGAAGAACGGCCCGACTCTTCTTTTCAGTCTAATCACCCCCAGCTGCAGCCTATCAGTTAAAGCTCCCCTCCATAAATATGCTGCTTTTTCACCCAGCCAGGGCCAGATTATCCTGTTTGCTCGTGTTGTTTCTGTCAGTTTTGGATTTTGGATCCCTGTTATCCCTGCCAGTCTGGTCTTCATACTCCCTCTTTGTTACCAGCTTGGCGTTCTGTCTCTCATCCTTTGCCTTTAGGTTGGATATGGACTGTTTTTGTATTCATTATTACTGTGTTTTCTGGTTCTTAGTTTATCTGTGCTATGCACCCTCTGTTCATGTTAAGTTATTTTGCCAGAAGTTGGTTTCCCACTGAACCTTAGTTCAGATTTAGTTTCTCTGTTTGATCTTGTTTTCCTGTTTTGGCCTTTTTCCACCTTATGGAGTGATTTTTGTAAGTTTGTTTGACCTTGGTTATTCTATTAATTACTATTTAAATAAAAATTGTTATTTATCAATCTATCCTTTGTCCCAGGCGGGACTTGGGCCCTCATTTTGAGATATCCCATCACAGGAAATATCACCATGATACAAGTCTAAACCAAATTTGCACAGGTCATTTTGGAGCATCTTCAACCAAAATCAGTTTCACACCTTATTTGCTTTAGTCTGTGACAGCATGCAGGTATACATCAGATGTGTCTTGTACAACTGACCCAGCTGAGTGATTTGCTGATCCTCACCTGCTTCTTTGACTTTTTTAGTTTGAACTGGATTAGCTGATGGTGAGGTTAAAGGTCAAACTGCTTCAAGGTTGAGCTGGACGTTTGTTGTACCCGAGGTGTCACATGAGCAAATGGGACAACCTTATAAGGATGTGTCCTCTGGGATGTTTCCCTTTCATTAAGTGAAGAATTTCGACTGTTATTAGTTTTCTGGATTCCTGCAGGGGACCTGATCTTTATAAGTGAAAGTTGTGCTGGACAGCAGCGAGCCAGAGCGTCTGCCAGCACTGTAAGAAGTCTCAGATCTCAGATCTCCATCAGCAGGATGAATTACAGACATACCAGAAAGGATCACTGTATGAAAACGATCCAGGATCTGCTGATATGAAACTGGATCAAACTGTCTGTCTGCATAAACTCATCCAGTCTCAAACGTTAACAAGCCCCTCCACCTCCATTTTGACGATGCTGTTACTTTCAGTTAATTGTAAAAGGTTAGAAATGTAGCTGAAATACAGTCTGAAACACCTCATGTCCAAAACACAAATATCTTCAGACACAAACAATGTGAGTGGAAGCGATTAGGATTATTTTACAGCTGCTGTTATCTTTAGTTCACTGAAAAAAGGTAGTGAAGCAGTCTGAAGGGGAACTCCGCTGAATACCTGCCACAGATTAGTTTGATTTTACATGTTTAACTTCTAAAAAAAACTATTTCATGAATCAGTAAACTCTAACAAGGTTCATATATTTCACCATTTTAAAAGACGTTCAGTTAAACATTTTAAATGCTACTTTTGTCAAACATGAACATGAAACTCAAAATAACAACAGAACAATAAAATGTGGACCATTAAATATCAGATCTCTCTCGTCTAAATCCTTGTTAGTAAATGACTTGATAAGTGACCATCAGACTGATTTATTCTGTCTTACAGAAACCTGGCTGCAGCAGGATGAATATGTTAGTCTGAATGAATCAACCCCTCCAAGTCATATTAACTATCATGTTCCTAGAAGCACAGGTCGGGGTGGAGGAGTAGCAGCAATATACGGCTCAGGTTTATTAATCAACCCCAGACCTAAACGTAATTATTGCTCATTAGAAAGTCTTTTGCTTAGTATCTCACTTTTAAACTGGAAATGTCAAAAACCAGTTGTGTTTGTTATTTTATACCACCCTCCTGTCCCTTACTCTTAATTTTAAACTGAATTTTCTGACTGTCTGTCTGGTTGAGTTCTTAGTACAGATAAAGTTATTATAGTGGGTGACTTTAGCATCCATGTAGATGTTGACAGTAACTGTCTCAGCACTGTTTTTAATTCATTATTAGACTCGAAACCCACTCACTATTTTTATCTTGTTCAGACTCACACATTTTTTCCAACCACTACTTGAAACATCACAGGCTGAAATTCCACAACATGGTCTCCAGTCTCTACCTCCTCCAAGATGTTTACCTGGGCATTGTATGGCCACAAGCCACCTCCTGCCCTCTGGCTGTCCCTGAAGAAATCATTGGAAAATTAAAAGTCTGTGTAAATATATCAGAGGAAAATGTGCATGCAATACATCTGCATTCCTTTTATTTTGAATGAACTGCTAAGTTAATAATTTTATGGGTTTGCTTTTACTTTCAATGGTTAATATGTGTTGTGTGGCCATATTATTCCTCTGGTGGGTTATTACTAATGATACATCTTAAGAGATAAGTTGTATCCTATTCTGGGGTTTAAACAGTTGTTTTCTATGGATTTTTTAATTTTAATTCTAGGGAGATCTCCATTCCATATAACAACATACATAGGAAATTAGTTTTTTGGCCTTAAATGACTTTTTGACTTCTTGTCCTGAAGAGGACAACACTTGACCTCCTTGACCCTGTCAGGACAACAGTGTTCATATTCTGGACTGAGATGACAATTGGTTCATAGGAGGCATCAGAGAAGCTGCTCACTGCAGGACTGAACGACTATCGTTAAACAGAGGAGATGGTTTACGGCACAGTCTATCAGCCATTTATACAATCAATGCTTTCGTCACTACCCACAACTACACTACCTGTGTCGGTTACACAGTCATTCACACTCAGGTGGTCACAGTGACACACCTGAAAGACAGGAAGACCCCTGACTCCACAGTGGTTAAAACCCTGCAACTCCAGCCAGCCTAATGAAACTTCTGCATGGAAGGAGAAATGTCTTTAGAACCAAGAAACAGGTCCAGTTGCTACTTAATAGAACCTTTGGGAGAACCATGACCTGGATGACTGAGAACCTTCACAGACAGAAAGGGTTAAAGGTGACCACCACCTGAAAGATTTACTGTTATCTTGATCAAAAAGTATGTTTAAGCCAAACAACATGACACAGGCAAAGGATTATTATTGCTGATTAATGGTCTAGATAAGAGATGAGCAGAAGGTTTTTGGTTGTCATGTTCGCAGACATGTTTGTTCTTTTTTATGGTCTATGTGAGGGTGGATCTTCTTTGTGGGTATAAAGGTGTCACTGGTGCAAACCCAGTCAGAGAACGCTAGTGGCAAAGTCTTCTCTCCATGCTGCATGTATTAAACCTGGGATGAATTATCACGCTGATATTTGGTTCTGAATTTGTTCTGAGAACAAATTTCTACGATATCACAGAGCTCTCAGATCCAGACTAGATGACAGCTCCGGCTTTTGCTGTTGATGTACTGCACTAAATATTCTTCCCTAGTACCTGCTCATTCCCTCACTGATTGCAAATTGCTCACACCTGGTTTCTCCTCCCCTTTATAAGCAGGTCCAGTTGGCTCCACCCCCTGAACTATCTATCTGAACTAGAACTATCTGGCCAAAAGACCGACTCCGGAGACCAAGTCTGGAAGGCATCCATCGAGCAGACCCTGAATGAATTAGGGGATCATTTGGGAACCCTGACCACCGCCATACAGGGAATTGGTGGAAAATACCGACAGTTACCTGCCAGAAAGAGACAATCACCCCCTCCACCAGCCCCCTTTCCTTCTCCTGTTCCAACCTGACGCAGGAACTGGTGTTAAGTAAACCAGAGCACTATGCTGGTGATCCTGAAGGGTGCTGTCCTTTCCTGACTCAATGTGCCATCTATTTCCAGTTCCAACCCTCAGTTTTTGTTTCCGAACAGGCAAAGGTGGGCTTTGTGATTTCTCTCCTTACTGGACCAGCCCGGGCATGGGCCACAGTTGAATGGGACCAGGCCTCATCCATCTGCTCTTCATACAAGGCTTTCTCAGAGGAACAAATTGAGGGAATCCAACCCCACTAAACCCAATAAGGAGGCAGCTAATCAGCTTGTTGATGCAGAACAGGGTTCTAGGCCTGTGATCGAGTGTTGTTGCACTTTGTTTTACAAGGGTCTAAATGATAAAATCAAAGATAAGCTAGCAGCTCGCGACCTTCTCAAAACTTTAGACAGCCTCATTGAGCTGGTGGTGCGCAGAGACTGCTGCATTCGGGAACACACTCGGGAGCGCACCCAGGGTCAGGCCCATCACCGTAGTCCGGCACCCAGATCGTACTAAGCCAGCAGTCCAAGAGCCCAAGCCCCCATAGCTTCTGGTCCTCCCTCTCCCGAACCTATGCAGATTGGACGTACTAGACTGTCCCCAGAGGAGAGGGAGCGGCGCTTTAAGAATAATTTATGTCTGTATTGTGGAGGTGCGCCTTATTGGGTCCACACCTGCCCACTAAAAGCCAAAGCTCAGCAGTAACTTGGGGGGGTAAACCAAGCCCCTGAGACTCGCCCTCTTACCGATGTCTTAAGAACAAGATCATGACCGTGCCTGCCTTTATTGACTTCGGAGCAGACTCAAACTTTATGGTTCATGTTATTGATGAGTCTTCCAAGCAAACAAAAGTTAGTTACGGAGTTCCACAGGGTTTTGTGCTTGGACCAATACTTTTCACTTTATACATGTCTCCCCTAGGCAGCATTATTAGGAAACATTCTATAAACTTCCATTGTTATGCGGATGACACTCAGCTATATTTAGCTATTAAACCAAATGAAACTAAGTATTTAGTCAAACTTCAAGAATGTTTAAAAGACATAAAGGCCTGGATGTCCTGAAATTTTCTACTTCTTAATTCAGACAAAACAGAGGTTATTCTATTTGGGCCCAAAAACCTCAGGGATACAATGTCTAATCATATAGTTACTTTAGATGACATAACTCTGGCTTCTAGCACTACTGTGAGGAATCTTGGAGTCATCTTTGACCAGGATATTTCCT
>OMLM01008167.1:0-19630 GCA_900302695.1 Helostoma temminkii
TCTCAGATACAGGAAAGAAGAGGGTATCTGATTCAACAGACATGCTCTTATTAAAGCAGCTGTCTACATAGGCTGCATAACAGCCTGTGTTTTACACGAGTAAGCCTTGTGCCTGAGAATGGGACCTAACTGCATTATTATGCTCAAAGTCTATTTACTTGTGTTAAGAGTATAACCACAATGATTGCATTTTGGGCTGTGTATACTGTCAAAATGCTGTTACACTATGATATAGCCTGCACCTCAGCAGAAATCTAACTGTCGCAACCACCTGGACCACAACTGTGATTTGTCTGCTTGTTAGCACTGCAATGTCTCCTACATATTCTCTTTCTTTTTTTGAGTATTTTAGTAAAAGTGACAGCTGTTCATTACCTAGCAGCATGATCCCTTCAATTTTAGTTTGTTTGTGGTACACCAAAAATCTCCCAATGGTGGAAAAAAACTCCACCACCAACTAGTGCCACAGTCTGGTCTATGGTGTAGGCTATGTGTAGAGGAAGAATAAATCCCAGTTGGTACACTGTCCTGAATGTGCCCTGTGTGTTCCAAATGTCTAATCCATCATCAGCCTTTTTAACACTCTTAATAGATTTAATCTTTTAGATAAATTGCAACTATGTCTAAAAATTGTATCTAGAGTCAAATTTGTAACTTGAATCCAGTTGTGTGACTTGATGTTTTATTTTAGGTGTGTGAAAATTGTCTTTGTGAATAAATGTAGGCAAAATGAGCCATTCAGAACTGGTGAAGTATGGTCTGGCAGATGTCATTGAGAATCCAGGCATCATCACTGATATTGGTGTAAAGGTGGTGAATGAAGTGTTCACTAATATTAAACACCTGCTTATCTACAACTGTCCTCACCTGCATAACCCTCACCACTGGATCACAGGTAAACACACTTCTTGCTCACTTGAGTCGCACATGGTCTGAATATTCTGTTTATTATGTGTAAAATCAGGTGGCTAATTCATACAAGAAGAGCCTTTATGTTGTTGTCTTTCATCTCTTATTTGTTGAGCCTTGAAAACTAAAGGGCTGTAGGTCTCTATTCTGTCTTTCGTCATACTGTCTTTCTCTGTTGTCAGATCAGTCAAGATGGAGCCGCCTTGTTGATCTCAATCTCGTTCGCTGTCATGCTATAAAACTGGAATCCTTCTCGCAGTTCATAGAGTTACTGCCCAGCCTGGAGTTTATTTGTCTGGACCAGATGTTCAGAGAACCACCAAAGGTATCATTCATAAATACACAAACACTCAGTCATATTGTATGCACATTTTTGATGCACGTCTCTGTCTTAAAGCATTTCTGGAATATATTGTATCTGTGTTTTTTTTATGCAGTACTTTGTGCAAAATGGGCCATTTTGAGCATCAGAAAATGTTTTTTGCATGCACACATATTGAAGGCATACTAATATCATGCAAATAATAACTTGTTTGCTGTAACCATCATTATATAAACATGCATTAATAACCTCTGGTTCAGTCTTACTCATTTTCCCTCTCACAAATACAAGCTCACATATTACTTGCTCACCATGTCTACAACATCCCCTGTTGTGCTCAGCTTTGGCAGTACGCTTACTCTTCTTGACACATTGTTACAAATGTGCCACATAACCAGCCAATCAGAGGCTGATGTTTTGACTCAAGGAATTAGAGTACTTTCTCGATATAAAAAGGTCAAACACTTTTTTAAGCTACATGAAATGACAGATGTTGTCAAAAACACGTATGCAATTACTTACCACCACTGAAGATGAAATTGCTTAAAAAATGCTATTGAATGATATGTACTATGTGTGTAATGTACTACTAAAATGATACTTGATCTGTTCAATCAAGCTAGTGTATGTGCTGAAGCATAATATGCAGTGTGCGTGTGTGTGTGCGTGTGTGTGTGCGTGCATGTGTGTGTGTGCGCGCCTTAGGGTTGTGCCAGGGTGGGACTGAGTGCAGGGACTGGTATTGGCGTGTCATCAGCACTGGTCAGCAACCAGAACTCAAACAATGACAACAACAACAACCACCACCATCACAATGATGAGGCCAACTTGCCCCCTGCTCCTCCACCTGTCGTGAACAACAATAACAACAACAACCAAAGGCTACAGCAGCGGCAGTATAATGGCAAGTCCCATCTGAATTCGTAGTCAATGGAGCAGCTGAATTCTGGCTTCCCTTCCCTTTTAGTTTTTCCATTAATGTCAACAGCCTTTGACTAAGCATCCTACAGAGACCCAACATGGGTAAATAGTATTGCAAATATCTTTTAAAAAGGGAGGTATGTGAAGAAAAGAAGTAAGTCAGACTCGTGAAAATTGAACAGCTTTACTTTAATGATTTGATGTTTCTGTTGTACCACCTAAAAGCCAGAAGGTATCCTCCATTATTTAGTTGCAAAGATATGTAAGATGTAAAAGATCCTGTTGGCGGACAAATAAATAAATGAAACAAAGGATATGACATAGTAAGTGAACGCAAATAAAGAAGTTTTGTGTCTACTCACAGCACCAGTGGAGGTGAATGGGATGGAGGATGATGAGGAAGAGGACGACGAAGATGAGGAGGTGATCTTGGAAGAGGAGAACATGGAAGTTGAGCCTCAAAAAGTGCTCAAAGGATCAGAACGGGAGGTGGGAGTAGAAAAAGTTAGTGCTGGTCCAGGGTCCAGTCGTCCAGCTGGAACATCGCAACCTCCAGATGAGGAACAAGCAGGTTAAGCTTTCCTCTTGTACACTCCTCATTTTATTAATTAAAAATGTTTTTCATTTTTGACTTTATTGCCATTTCCTTTGCACCACCAGGTCCCAGTGGTTTAGTCCAGCAGTCCAGGCCAGCTAGTGCCATAGTTCCCAAACCCCCACTGGTAATCTCGGACTCAGACAGTGAGGAGGACGAAGGCCTTGCTCCAAGGCTAATACCAGCTTCGTGTGTGCAGCAGCCAGCTGCCCATACAGAAGGTAACAGCAAAAAAGCACACCAACAATTACACCACACGCAAAATAATAATTAAAGAAATGCTGATCTTATCCAGTATTATATTCAAAGCAGAAGCTGTTTCACTGCAGTAACCAACTGGTGGTGTTTAGTCTGTTTTTTTTTTTTTGGTGCTGTTAAATTATTGTGGAAGAAGAGGACATGAGATGAGGTTCTTAGAAGAGCTTCAGTCAACACACAAACAATCTACAATATGGGAATCTGGCCTTTCTAGTAGTTTATAGTATTTCCAGCTTAACCGGCATAAGTGATAAGTGCCTTTGTCATCAGCTGGATTGAAAGTTTAAAACGGTTTGTGAAAAGTGGATCAGTTGAGTCCAGAAGGCAGTTAGGCAGACCAACAGTGACCACCCCATTAAAAGATCAATACAAGCTTTGTGTGGTAGAAGGCAAAAAGCAACTTCATTACAGATATGGAATGTGCCAAATGAAAAGTACAAACTCAGTAAAAGTATTGTCAAAAGATAGACTTTAGACTCCTTTATCACCTAAACCCAGCACCACTGAACACTTGAAAACTGAGAAAGTCAAACGTTCACAAGAAGCTCTTTGGTCCAGTCTGAAATCAGTTTGCGATAGCATGGATCATCAAATGTAATCACTCTGCTTCATGCTGTATACCGAAGTTGTAATAAAAGTAATGAACAGGGCCATAAATGTCCGAACTCTTTAGAAATGTTCTGCATAAATAAAACTTAAATGTAATATGTGTAAATAAAAATACATTTATTTAGTTGGTAATTTATTAGCTCAATCGTTAATAATATGCAGTGTTAGGTATGTGAACCAGGTGATTTGGGCCTACTTTGCTGCCTCTTGGTCAGGGCAAAGAATGATTAATTTACTGAATTTGCTGGTGCCTCCAGGTAAAGGAAAGACTCCTCTGCGGCGGAGCAACAATGTTGCTGTGTCTGTGGCAGCTTCAGTGGATCAGACAAAGGCCCAGTTGTCTGAGAGTACCTGTGAGAAGAGTTGTCAGGTGACCAGTGAACAGATCAAGGCAGACATGAAGGCTGCTGCTGAGAACTGTAGGAGGACTAGCAGTAAAGGAAGTACTACTGAGGTGGGAGAAACCACTGTAAGGCCAGGGGCTGACAGTGGAAGAGTACAGGGCACTGGTAGTGCTGGGGCACAAGGAAGGACTGGCATGAGGCCAATGACTGAATCTGTGAGCAGGACTGGACCAGGAGGAGGCCTGTCCAGGCAGGTCAGTGGATGTGGGAGGGTGGTAGCAGGGACCACACACAGAACACCCACAACCATTGACAGAGCTACAGGACCTGGCTGGACTAATGATGGCGTAGAGGGGGGAAGTAGTTGCACAAGGGATGGGGCTCGGGCCCGGGACTCTGGTCCTGCAAGTGTGGACAGCCAGGAGCCCAGAGGTGCAGCTGTAAACCATGCTTCCAGGGGATCACCACTCCTGGCTGGACAGGGAGAGAGACAGTCTGCCCTTGCTGAATCTCACTCTGCTGCTGGTTCAGGTCCACAGCAAGGTTGGGCCAGAGATGAGGACTTTGTTCCCAGACGACCTTTGACCAGGTCTTGTACCCGTATGTCATCTGTGCCACTGATACCTGAAACAGGTAAGACTCAAATATAGTAGTTGCACAAGGGATGGGGCTCGGGACTCGGGTCCTGCAAGTGGGGACTGCAACTGAAGCTTTGTTAGTGTTCAGTTGCAGAGGCTTGACTGTGTGATTTCATGTTGTTGCACACCAAGCTTAGTGCTAATATATTGCTCATCTGTATAGTCATTTTATGGCCATCTAATCTGAAGTTTAAAAGATTCTGATACAAAACCTGTAAATGTTTATCTTTTATGAGTGGGTTAGATAAAGTGAAACTTTATTGGTGACACGTTTTCTTTTCTTGTCTGTAATGTAACTTTGCAGACATAAAAATCTAATTATCTTTAGATTTTTCATTCAACATTTCCTTTTACATGTAATACGGTAAATAATATAACAATTGAAATTGACCTGGATAAACATTATATGACCCACAGTGTAATAGTTTGTAAGACAACCTTGAGAGGAAATCACTTCAAGTGATTTCTGTAGTGAGACTTCTCCATCTGCCAGCAGGTAGTCTGTCTCACACTCTTTGAGCTGTATCAGGTTTGAATGGTGCCTTCTCCAGATGTTCAGTAGGCCTCAAATTGTAGGAGTTAGGTTCTCAGGTTTAGGAGCAGTGATGTCATCTCACATGCTCAACCAGCAAGTACAAGTTTTTACACTGATTATTATTTGTTATGCAATATTAACTTCTGTTGTGTCGTCCACTATGTTAATGGGGAAATATTGTACTTTTTTTGCTTACAAGAATTCAGCTGTTGTAGGTAATGGATACTTTTCAGCTGCATTCTGTTGACTCTGTCACAAATGAATAAGCAGCAAGAAAAACTGTTGACGTCGTCTAACATCTCGGACAAAGTAATTAATTGACTGTTATTTTTGTTTATTGTGACTGTTTTCACACACGTACTTTAGATAGCTAACAAAAGTCCTATATTAGACTGTATAACTCACCTAAAAAACAGGAATACTATTTCAAATCCCAGAAGCCATGCAGCAAAGAATACCCACTGGTAATTACTCCCAAGCCTTAGGATCATCTGTTCAGATCACTGTCCGTAGAGGGCCACACCAGTATAACTCAATCTTCAGCTCTTGCCATTGTCGGGTGTTTTTAAGTTTTTGGTTCGTTATCCTGGTGGAGGACTGATGACCTGCAAGTGGGACCAAGCTTTCTGACGCTGGGCAGTATGTTTTACTCCAGAATTCCTTCATAGTTGTGACATTGTCCTGCACATATTCAAGGCACCTGGTGCCAAATGCCAAAACCATAACAGACATGCTCCACAGTAGGTGCAGTCTTCTTTTCTTTAAAGCTTCATTCTTTTGTCTTTAAACCTAGATGATGTGACTTGCCAGAAAACTCCAGTTTTGTCTCATGTGTCTGAAAGACATCGTCTCTGAAGCACAGCACCAAATAAATGCCACATAACATATAGTGGTTAGGCTGCAGTGATATTTATACTTTGTCTGTCTGACAATATTATGTGATGAACTATGTGATGAGCTTTAGTTGTTTGACACAACGTGTATAAGGCAATATTTTTGCTGCTGTCTTAGACCTTTTGAGAGCCAGACCTCGAGTGGCAGTGAGAAGGAAACGAATGGCTGACAAATCAACCAGCACCTCAGATCCAGTCACTGAGGATGACCACATACAGGTACATGCACAATCCAGGTTGCGTTTGATTAGTATTACAGTGTTACTGTACACAGTATGTAAGAGATTTTACTTGGTGATCTAGTGATTTTTTTTTTTTTTTTTAAAGATAAACATTTAGAGCAGAGTGAATCTGCAGGTGAAAAAGACACACATTTGAGATCAGTGCGACATTTAAAATTGTGTTTGATGTTGAGAGTTGGGGGAAAATACTCACAGAGCTACCAGTAGCTACCAGTGTAAATTAACTTAGTGGATGTTACTTCTGCAAAACTAATTAATTATGAGCCAGATTGCACAGAATATAATTGACATACTGACACATTTGTTTGTGCAGATATTGTCTCTGAAGAGTAAGAACCTGGTGGGCATCACTCTGACTAATTGTGGAATCACTGACCTGGTCCTCAAAGACTGCCCCAAGATGATGTTCATTCATGGTAACACACACACAAAATAGTGGTATTTGCTAATGAAGCTCCTGGTAATTTCTGTTCATTCAGAGTCAGAGCGTTCACTCTCACTCCTGTGTCACTTCAGCAACCAGATGTCGTGTGTTAAAGCAGCTGAGAGTCGAAAGTGCCCCCATACTGAACCGGTTTGATTATGCTCAATGTAAGAAGCTGGACATGGAACAGGTCCTGGATCAGATCCTGAGAATGCCTCCTGAAAGGAACCGCATCATCTACATGCGTCCTATGCACCAGGTTGGTCAAAGTTCACACATGCTTTTATTTTAACAACAGCAAAATGTATGTTGCCTCTGAAATATGTTTTTAGATTTTAATGGACTAAAAAATTCAAATGAAGAAATTAACTTTCTAGACCATTGTCATCTTAAAAATCATGTCATGTCTTCATGTGCTATGATCCGTAGGTCTTGCTGTGAACTTATTAAACAAATGCTGTGATAATAACATTTTTGCTGCTTTTTGTTGGTAAATCATTTTTATTTGTCAAACTAAGCTTTTACCTTCTGCTCTCCCATGTTCTTGTCATGTTAAATTGGATGTCTCCCATCTCTACAATGCTTCATTTTGCCTTCACTGAACATTATCTCTCTTATTCTCTCTCGTATTCAGATTGATTCTGTAGCACTGGAGCGTCAGCTCTTCCAGGGGCCCTATCCCTACCACATTGCTATAGTGCACGAGTTTAGCAACCCTCCAAATATACGCAACAAAGTTCGCATTCGCAGCTGGATGGACACCATAGCCAACATCAGCCAGTGAGTAGCACCTCTTATGTTGTCTAAACAGTGTTTGCTGCCTCTGTCTTCTTACCTTTTTAAAGTTACAGTGTGTGGGCTACTAACAGGAATCTTTATGATTGTTACTATGCTGAGAACAGCTGTGGTCCCTGCGTCTGCGCAGTTGTTTTGTCATGGCACCATTATACTGGCGTGTAACATCATTTGTTCTAATAGTGAATAAGGGGGCACTGCGACAAGTTGTCCTGCTAATTCTTTATGTAATTAAACTTGATGTCCACTCTGAAGTGTGACTGAGTACAACATTTTAACTATGAGCTCAGTAATAAACATTGAATTTAATGATTTTTCTTTTGCGAACCTTCCCGTAATTATACCCCAGTATGTGGCAATACTGTCTGTATCTGAACAGCGAGAACTGGATAGTCACAAATGACCTATCCAGTTAGGTGTACTGCTTAATATTAAGGCCAGAACATACTTCCTTTAGAGGAAGGTGAGCAAACTCCTGTTCAAGGGTGGGATGGGAAGTTGTCACAGAAGTTGTCCATAGCTGTCAGCAAATGCACCACTGAAAGTTGGTCCCTCCATCGTTTTTATGGACAGCTTTTTTTATATGACACTAATAAAAGCAATACCGTTGCTATTATCAAATTCTCCAGCATACTATAATGCTGCTAACCCTAAGAAATAGAAATGTAGCCTTAAAACAGAGACGGTGAAACTGAATAATGTCAACCCTGAAAACACTAATTGGATCAGCAACCACCAACTGAACTTTTCACATTGTCGATGAAAATGTAGAATACAAGTCAGTGTGATCTTTGTTTATGAGCTATAAACTCATCTCTATGTCTTTTTTTTCTGTCAGAGAGTTAATCAAGTATGAGTTCTTCCCGGAAGCCACCAGGACTGAAGAGGATGTCAAGAAGTATCCCAGATACCCCTGGGGCCGGGACATCTATACACTGGAGGGTAACGGTCACACGCACATTTCAAGTTTCGGTATAGCCTAAACATTATATCACAATATTTCAAGTAAATGGATATTTATGACAATGTAAAAACAAATGACACACAACATATTTTTGGCAGCACCATTTATTAGTTCAAACAAAATGAAGGGCCTTTTCCAGCCTTCTTCTCCAATAAGACTACCTAATGTAGAATTGTGAGACTGTTGCCACAAGGTGGCAGCACAGTGCATGCATGATTCATTCATTGCATGGCTTTGAAAAATAATTCCTACCTGGCATGTTGCATCTGGGGTTGAGCTTTTTATCCATTCTTTTTTGGTGTCATATCTTTGGCTAATTTCTATGCTTGTGTTATTGCTGTGTGTTCTAGGGAACATAAAAGTATCGTAAGTTATCCCATCGCTGTGTCATTGATATCACTGAAGGACTGGTCCACAGTGCCTCTGCAGTCTTGGGGTCAATAATGAGAGCAGGGACTCTCTAATATGAACACTTTGATTGTTGTGGACAATGCTCACTCCTACCCCACCCTTGAAGAGGAGTTTGCTCACCTTCCTGTACAGGAAGTATGTTCTGGCCTCAATACCAAGCAGTACACCATGACTGGATAGGTCATTTGTTCCACACAAACATTGTCAGTGTAGATATATGGCTGGGAAGAATTTAGAGCCTTTAGTTCACACACTCTGTTGAACATCAAGGCTGGACTGACAAGATTATACAACAGAGCAACCAAGCATGGGAGAAACATTCAGCCATCACTAAACATTACCTGTCTTCGTTCAGGAGTGGTGGATGGCGCTCCCTACAGCATGGTAACGGACTTCCCCTGGCTAAGGACTCTGAGAGCAGCTGATCCCAACAGCTATGCCCGCTATGACTTCGAGGATGATGAAAGCAGTGAGTGTAGTCACTATATACATCACACATGATCCTTCACATGTAAACAGTATTTAATACTCATTTCCCTTGTCCCAGTGACCTCATTCTATAAGCACTTCCAATGCTTTCTTCTGAGTTATCTTGTTTTGTGGTAGGCACCATCTATGCCCCACGACGTAAAGGCCAGCTGTCTGCTGACATCTGCATGGAGACCATTGGAGAGGAGATCTCAGAACGTCGCCAGAGCAAAAGAGGAGTGTTTCAGAGAGTGGTTGTTCTCTTCCTTCATCACTGTGATACACCAGGAGAACCTGTGGATGATGACTACATCTAGGAACCACACAACCTGTCCATCACTTCCAGGGGGAACCATCACTGACAGTGGAGCAGCACTGTGGGCTCCTGACTGTCAAAACATGGTTTATTTGCTGTGTAATCAGCAGATCAAAGATGAGTCCTTACACACTGACATGCACATGATACCTCAGAGACTTGACTACCTCCATGGAGGAATAACTACAGTGGAATGACACTGGTAAACTTGAATTGGACAACAGAACAGGACACAACTTTGTTGGGATTAAGATTTCTTATTGGATTAGAATTCATGCCTGTATGTGTGCCCTGCATGTCAAACATTTTCAAGTAAAAGCTGAGTAAAATAAGGAAATGACAGTTAGAATAGGAAACCCAGCAGTGTACATTTTCATTGTCATCACAATCCTGTTGGGAATAAAGTCTTCTCTAATTTAGTTCAGAATGAGACCTGGCTCTCTCTCCTCTTCAAGGTACTGTTTACAGTGTTTCCCCAGCTGTCCGCATAGCTCCTGTTTTCAGTTGGTTTTCTATCGTGTTTGCACTGCGAGCACACACAGTGTTATCTATCTCCACTGCCACCATCCACCTGCCTTTGTTCCACACCAGTCACAGACATTAATGGCCTTAATCACAGATGTCAATGTTACTTTGCTTTTTAGTTCAACTTTCTTTGGAATTTGGTTTTTTTTTTTCTAATATGCAGACATGTTGGCCGTTGAGAGTGAGTGACAGTTCATATCAGCAGGCACTAAATGGAGAAGTTATCATAGGAAAAATGAGAACAGCTGTGGAATAACCTGCAGCAGCAGCACCAGTTCTCTTTACGTGTTGAGTCTATTGAATAAAGAACTGGTAGCTAGACTCCTGTCCATTGAAAGTGATATAATAGGTCAGAGGTTTTCAACATATGGTCTGTAGCCCCCCAGTGTAGGTCTTTGACCTATATTCCATAATGTAGCTCAACTAGTAAACACACTCCTATGTATTCATTATTGTTTGTGATTTTTTTTTTTTTTTTTTTTTTGTTGTTGTTGCTGTGGTTACTGCTGAGTCAGCAGTATAGATGGAGCTTAAAAGCTGCTGCAGAACATCAGTTTTGTTGTTCAAATTGCACAAGCATGGTTTTGACTGGGTACCTTAACCCTTCTGAGGCATATTCAAACATTTAAAATGAAAACTTTTTCATCAGAATGGGAAGCACATATAGTGCTATTAAAAATGAGCCTTCATTATCAATAAGAATTTTGGGCAAATATTCTGTGGACTGATGAGACAAAAGCTGAACTTTTTAGAAGGTGTGTGTCGTTAAATTTGGCATAGTTTTAATACAAGATTTCATAAAAAGAACATATCAATAGTCAATTGTGGTGGTAGTGTGATGGTCTGGGGCTGCTTTGCAGCGTCAGGACCTTAATGGCTTGCCTTAACTGATAGAATCATGAATTCTGCACTTTACCATAAAGTCCTGATTGAGAATGTCCAGCCATCAGTTCATGACCTCAAGCTCACTTGGGTTATGCAGCAGGACAATGATCCGAAACAAACCAGCAAGGTTTTGGAGTGGTCTAGTCTAGTCAAAGTCCAGACTTAAATCTGACAGAGATGCTGTATTGTGACCTTAAACAGGCTATTCATGCTCTGAGTTAAAAGTATTCTGCAAGGAGAGTGGGCTAAAATTGCTCCACAGATATGTAAAAGATTCATTCCTTTAATAAATGAAATCACCATTTAAATACTGCATTTTGTATTTAATCAGGTTATCTTTCTGTAATAATAAAATGTGTTAGCGTGACTAATATAGAAAAACAAAAGGATACAAAACGACAAGGCTACAGGATCAGATCTCTGTTGAATGCCATGAATGCTGCATGTTAGGACGTCACAGGTGAACAACATTGTTCCCCAGTACATCACAAGGGAAAACAACAGATATGATGTTGACAAAAACATCTGACCAGACCAACAAGCCTTGAGAATGTGGGGTTATGTAGCTGCTGTGAAGAGGTACAACCTGTTAACCTGTAAACAATGTTTTGGGTGACTTAGTGCATTTTGCTATCATTAAATGGAATCTACAATTGCACTTACAGATTCGAAAATGTTAAAATGGTCCAAAATTATTGAGGAAAACTGTAAATGAACCATCTGCATTGTTGTTCTGTCTTTCCTGAAATGTCATCTGGCAGCTACAGCCTCAAAGCTGGTCTACCTGCACTCTGTGTTCTAATTCTGGCTCCACTAATCTCTGCCCTTCCTGCTTTGACAAGTTGAAGTACAACAAGATGGAGTCACACTCTCGGTTTCTGTCACACACACTCACCTTACTAGATGTACAATGAGCCCACATAAGAAATAAATCTACCAGTGTGTGTGTTTGCACAGTCTGTAGAAACTAAGTAAACATCTGCTCCCCTGTGACGTGCGAAGTGAAAGACTAAAATGTATGAGTGAACAAAAACAGACCAACAGTCAGGGGGTAAAAGGATGTACATACTATTTCAGTCTGGTAATAACTACACAGGACAGCAGCCTATTTTAAAATGAGTTTTATAGTGGTCTCAAAGTTTCTTATAAAATGATTATTTATTTCCAATTTTAGAAACAAAAAGTATATATGTTTGTATATATATCTGTCTTCATGTCATCAAGACTTCAGTGATGACAGAGAAACAAGTAATTGACAGTAAAGGATTGTTAGAAGTTGCTCTATGACATGAAAAACATACTTGAAGTCAGACTGCATCTGTAAATGTGCTGTTGTTTGAGAATAAATCAGTGCAAACCAGAGCATCCATCAAACACTCAGGTGCAGTACGGTGAGTGGTGCTGGGTGAGCACATCAGACTCTCACCTGCCTTTTCTTTAAAAATAAACATGACACTTATATAACCAGATCCCATGACTAATACGTTGTAAACGACCGTTGAGAGAGAGGGTTTGAGGACATAACAGAAGCTGTTCAGTGTCACAGGAAGTGCAGCAGGAGGCTGTGAACAGTGTCACTCTGTTTACATTCACTGACAGCTGAAGACGAGTCTCATTTAGTGTGTGTGTGTGCGTGCATGCTCGCACATGTACACGCTTGGTTGCCATCACTAATAGCCCTGTCTTGTCAGCAGCTGTACACAGTGAACCATCTCCAAACATTACCTTATTAAGACACGAGAGACAGAACAGACAGAGAGGAGACCACAGCATTACACACACACGGTCTTCAGAAAGTATTCAGTCCTGATCATCTATTTTAGTGTGTTGTATCTTTAACATTCAATGAAAGAAAATGTCATTTTGCTCATTAACCTACATTCAGTACTCCATAATGACAAAATCAAAATGTGTTTTTCCTTCACTATGACTCTTAATTGGGGTCGGTTTAATCAAGTTTGCTTTAATTTTCCTTGAGAAACTGAATAGAGTGGACAAAGTTTCTATCATATTTATATCATAGTTTATAAAGTATATCAGGATTCAAGGTCTAACAATTCACACTGCATGTCTGGACAAAAACATGCTGTGAACTCTCTGTAGACTTTAGGCCCTGAGTACAGTACATGAAATTAGAGATTGAGATTGAGAGACTATTTGATTCCTAATATATTTGCAAACGTTTTGTACCATTTTGAATTAAAATCTATATCATAAGGTGAGCAGGTGACAAGTGAAGGGGTCTGAATTCTTTCTAAACCACTGTTTCTAATATACAAAACACATGTAACAGGAAAACTGCTATTTTAAAAAATAAACATTCAAAAAAGTTTGTCACTTAGCCTGTACAGCATTATTACCTTCACCACTACCATAGTTTGCCATCCCATAAATTCTATTTGACCAGGAAAAATAAAATACATATCTTTTATAGCAGCACAGTTGGCTCAAAGCCCACAATATACAGTAGATATAAAATATTATGTAAAGCTCATGCAAAGTGTAAAGTGTAATCTCTTCTTCCTTAACAAACACCTCAGGAACTGCAAACAAACATTTTTGCAACAAACAGCCTCACTGTGTAAAATACTTGTCGTCCTCTGAACAAAAATGACTCAAAGGAAGCTAGCTCCATGGTACAATTCACAAATCCACGGCAGACATCACAAAAGCTGAAAAGAAAGTGTTGTTCCACTTGCTAAAAACAATCTTGTTCGTATATAAAAATCCTTCATCGCAATGGCAGAACCACATATTACTTGTATTTATTGTAGTTGGGTCTCAGCACCTCAGAAATATGTAAACTATATACAGTAGTATTCTAGCATATGTGGTTATTTTGACCAGGATATGTCACATATAAAAGACTTTGAACGTTCTGTTTTAGAGTGACGCTGAAAAACTATTCCATGCATTTGTTACTTCCAGACTGGACTACTGTAATTCCCTGCTAATTGGATGTTCAAATAGCTCTGAAACATCCAGTTAATCCAAAATTATCCAGACAGAGTTCTGAGTGGAATAAGTAAGAAATCATATTTCTCCTATATTAGTTTACAATAGCAGGTAGAGCCTTGGCTATCAAACTCCTCTCCTGTGGCACCAGCTCAAGGCTTATAGTCAGAGCTGGTTCAGGTGACTCTCTTTCTCCCATAGTTGTCTCTTAGTTTGAGCAGGTGTTTGTAGCTTTTGAGCAGCATGTTCCCAGTGTGCATTTACTGACTCTACCAACCTGTTGACTGTTTTGTCTGTTATTTCTTGTTGCTCTCATTGTCTCTCTCCAATTTCCTCTCATCCCTTTCAGTCGAGATTGATGATTCTGCTGAAGGTTTGTTCTGTTAAAGGAAGATTCCTCTTCACTGTCTCCTAGTGCTGCACAAGGGAGATTGTTGGGTTTTCTATATAATTCTATAAGGCCTTAACATTAGAAATTATCAGAAAATATTATAACTGTAACTGTATGTAAAGTGCTTTGAGATGATTGTGTTGTGATTTGGTACCATTGAACTGTTCCTCCACAGTCTGGAAGTGGCCACTCTAAACTGTCCATAGGTGTGAATGGTTGTCTGTCTCTACGTCAGTCATGTGATAGGCCAGAGGCCTTCAGTGTCTTATTCAAATGACTCACCCCTGTTGTCTGAAACTTGTTGGTGAGGTCACTGAGGTTGTTTTGTTTTTGTTTGTTTTTTCTTCACAGCACAAAATACTTCTTCTATCAGCTGTTGCAGTTTAGCTTGATTGACCCATTATGTGTTTTTCTCAGTACACCACAGGTTTCCTTCTCTGTCAAGGCATTATTAATTCTAACTAAAACTAAAAATTTTTTACCTTCTTCCCCTTTGCAAGATTTTCCATAAATTCAGCATCCACTTCCACTGCTTCCCTGATGACACTCATCTCTACCTATCTAGCAAACCAAATTCCACACTCCTGCCCTCTTCCCTTACCAACTGCTTATCTGAAATAGAATCCTGGTTCACCTTAAACTATCTAAAATTAAACAGTGATAAAACAGAACTCTTACAAATCCACATTATTCAAAGCTTTCACATTTCAGGACTTTAACTCACTCAAATTTTGGGTTGTCTGTGTATCATTTCTGGATTTCCATCTCGTATTCTTTGTTTGATCTTAAACCCAAATGTCATTGGTGTACAGCAAAAAAACCTTCATGATCATTCCAAAACTTAACTTAGTTGCTGGGGATGGGGAACCTCTGTCTGGGGGAGATGTTTTCACAGATATCATTGCATTCAAGAAGCAAAACCTAAAACCTCCCTAGCATAAACCACTCAACACAAGAAAAAAGATTCTAAACAGGAAACAGTATTTGGATTTTTACTGAAATTAAAAATGTAGTGACAACTTTGTTTGACCTGGACATACATTCATGGGCAAAAATATCGGCACCCTTGCAATTCTGTCAGAAAATGCAACACTTTTGGTGTTTCACTCTAAGAAAATTGTTCCAGTTGCAAATGTTTATTCATGGTATTCATGGGCTTATTGTTTTTGTTTGCACTGGAACAACACAAAAAACTGAGTTTTTAAGTCAAACTTAATAAAAATTCACACAGAAATCTAAAATGGACTGGACAAAATTATTGGCACCTTGTCAAAATTGTAAGAAATAATACTTTCAAGCATGTGAAGTCCCTGTAATTTGTATTTAGACACACCTGTGGCAAGTAACAGGTGTGGGCAATATAGTGATCACACTAGCAACCATTTAAAATGGAGAAAAGTTGACTCAACCTTTGTGTTTTGTGTCACACTGAGCATGGAAAAAAGAAAGAAGTGTAAAGAGTTGTCTGTGGATTTGAGAGAACAAAATGTGGAAAAACATGGACAATCTCAAGACTACAAGTCCATCACCAGAGATCTTAATGTTCCTGTGTCCACTGTGTCCACAGCCCATGGCTCTGTAGCTAACCTACCTGGACGTGGACGAAAGGGCATAATTAATGAAAAATTACAATGAAGGATTGTTTGAATTGTGGATACAGAACCCTAAATAACTTTCAAACAAATTTAAGCTGATCTGCAGACACAGGGTACAGCAGTATCAGCTCACACTATCTGTCGCCATCTGAATGAAAAGGGATGCTATGGTAGGAGACTCAGGAGGACACCACTGCTGACACAAAGGCAGAAAAAAGCAAGACTGGAGTTTGACAAAACTTATGTGACAAAACCACCATCCTTCTGGAAGATGAGACAAGAGTAGAGCTTTTTGGTAAAGGACATAATGGCACTGTTCACACTGTTTATAGAAAAGAACACAGTCCCTACAGTCAAACATAGTGGAGGTTCAAAGATGTTTTGGTGTTGCTTTGCTGCTTCTGGCACTGGATGTCTCGACTGTGTGAACGGTATCATGAAATCTGATGATTATCAAAGATCCTTCAGATCTGTATGACCTGGAGCAGTTTGCAAAAGAACAGTGGTCCTAAATTCCAGTAGAGAGGTGTAAGAAACTCATTCATGGTTACAGGAAGCAATCGGTTTCAGTAAATATTTCCAAAGGGAGTGCTATTAAATATTAAGTTAAGGGTGCCAATAATTTTGTCCGGTGTATTTTTTGGGTTCTGTGTGGAATTGTATCAGATTTTACTTTTCTTTTCAGTTTTTTGTGTTGTTCCAATGCAAACAAAAAGAAAATAAACATGTGAGTACCAAAACATTTGCAACTGCAACATTTTTCTGAGAGAAGGGTTGAATTTTCTGACAGAATTGCAAGGGTGCCAATATTTTTGGCCATGACTGTATACTGAATATTGCTTCATATGGGTGCAGCAGTGATTTGTTTGGTGCAGAAAAACATTACTGAGCTCAGCTCCAGCTAGGTGTCCTGTGGATCTGCTCTAGTTAACATTTGTTAATTAACAACCTAATATATCTATGTTTAGTATTAATTCAATTTAATTTATTTATAAAGCCCCAAATCATAGCAAAAGTCATTTTAAAGGCACTTTACAATGTAAAGTTTAAGACCTAACAGAATGTAACAATAAAACTACATGGAATTATAGAAAAAAACCAACAAATCCCCCCTTGAGCAGCACTAGGAGGATCTTGAACAGGTGAAATGTGCAGCAGAACCAGGCTCAGGTTGAGCAAAAAGAAGAGAAAAAAGAACAACAGGCCACAAAACAACAACAACAAGCAGCAAATAAAAAACTAGGCAGCTTTGTTGGGCCAACAACTATAAACCTGGGGATACCTGTAGATAGGTGCAGAGAGAGTGAGACAGAGAGGAAGAAGCACAGCTATGGAGAGAGAAGACACAAAGTTAATGACAAAGCCAAATTTAAAACTAATTAATTAAAAACTATAATCATAAGCTGACAGTCCAGCTTCCTCAAAAGTAATTCCATTTAGGATTAATCAACTACCTTAACTAACAACCAAAACAGTACTGTACCTTTTACACCATTTCACCAGCTTTAGTACTGGTCTAAACAATGGACCTTTGTTTAATTGTTAGAGCACAATTAACCTCTATGTCCCAAAACTGTAGTTTCAGGAGTCAACAACACAACAAATGGCCACAAACTAATTGAACTACTTGAATCACTATCTTAATGTGAAATGAACCATCAAGCTACTGCAAAATGTAGCCAAACTACCAATTAAATTATATGTAGTTCACTACCTCATTAAATATGTGATTAAAATCAAATTTGATGAAATCAGATTTAAGAGCATTTGCGACAGTGACCATGTTAACAAGTTTTGCTAAACATCCATTAACTGTATTTATCTAGTGAAAGAATAAGAAGTCCATTATTTTTTCCTCCAAAGAGCCATCACAGCATAGTTCTTTCAATTTTCTGATAGACCCTAAAGTTTTGGCCTTTAGAGTGCCATGTATTACCAAGTTGGAAAGCTTGGGTCTAGCCCTGGTTTGATGCTGAGAAAGCTACACTTGTCTTTCGCAGCCAGAAGACATTTTCTCGAGCTGTGTGGTACTCTCTCACACTCAGTTTCTCGCTCATTGCCTGTCTCTGCCCTCCTCCCCCCACCAGCAATGTAATAAGTTCCACATGGTATTTCCGTTTACTGTCCAGTCAGCTGCTTGAAAGAGAAGCAGAAAAGGCCAAATTTAGAAGAAATATGAAAATGGTCAAATGCTCATTTACCCCCAACACACATGCACATACTTTTCTGTTCCCTTTCTCTGTTCACTCTTTCTTCCCTTCTCTTTTTCACTTATTCCCTCCTCCCTTTCTTCCTCTGCCCCCACCCCTTCTCTCCTCTTACTCCTCTCACTTAGCAGCTTTCTTCTTTTTCCCTTATTTCAGTTGTTCCTGGTTCACCTCCTCTTCTCTATTTTTCCCTTGTTTTCTCCTGTCCCCCCATTTTCCCAGACAGACTAGCTGAGGCTTCCTGGTTCTCCTGACACCAGCCTATCACTCATGTTTAGAGGGGGCACTCTGGTGTAAGGCCTTCCCCCAGTGACCATACAAGGTAACAGAGGAATGCATGGCTTGGCAGTCCATCTGCTTCATAAGAGAGAGACACACACAGAGCAGATGGTGTCCCACACTGATGATCAGCACTCTGACTTTCATCTGTTTTCATCTTCAGCTGACTAATGAAACTAGTTAGAAAGCTGTTATTGAATGACTTAGAGAACTAGAATTTTGTCAGTGGACACACCTGCTTCTCATCATCTCACCATCAGTCCAGCAAGTGAAGCAGCTCCAAGGGGCACTAACTGACCTACAGCAGACTCTATAAGGTATGGTGACACAGGAACATTTAACTGTTACTAGATATTGTGCACACGTTATCCCGCTCCAGTGATTTTACATGGTATACTAAGGTTTCTTTCAGTTTTTGTTTGTCTGTCATCCTGGCAGCCAACCCAAATTATACGACAGTGTCATATGCTACATGCTACACAAGGGTTTTGAAAAACTATTCCTTATTCAAACATATTTCAAAAACATACATCATTTTAGCTATCTGTTTGTGTTTTCATGGTGCCAGACTGTCTGACAGAGTGCAAGTCATCTCAGTGTAACAAAGAGTGAGGTGTAAGATCTATTATTTCCTAGTCAGTACAATGCTTTTTAGTCCATAGTAAACTGAATGCAGGCCAAAAGAAATGTCAGAAAACATAGATTCAATGATCTAAAGGGCTATAGCATACTTTGTCATGCACAGAATATGTGACAGAGAGTTCACAGCACACTGTGCTTTTCCCCCTTCACTGTTACATCAAAATGTCATTTAATTTAGCTTAATATAGGAACTTTCTAGTGTATTTACTTTTAACTCCACTGCACTTATCTGACAGCTACAATTATTTATTAACTCTCAGAATCAGAGTAATATTACAAATCAAATCAAATAATCAACAATCAACAAAATATTACTAATGAAAATTAGACCTGTCTTTTTGCAGCTGAAATATTGATCACATTTAGTAATAATTACAATCCCATAGTATAGTATATAGTATATATAAAATTACTATTACTATATATAATAGTATATAAACTGTAGTTTTACTTAACACAACACTGTGAATGTAGCACATTTTACTGCTAACAGAGTATTTCTGTACT
>OMLM01008168.1:0-12618 GCA_900302695.1 Helostoma temminkii
CAGTCACATGGTTCATCATAAAAGTGTTGAAATATTGTCTCATTTCCTTCTTCACTATAAGCCCCCATGTGATTTTTTATCATGATTTTATCATTATTTGATCTTTACTTAAGGGATTCCAGTGAATAGACCTAATGGCACTTGATTGATAGGGACTAGTCTTAAATTCTTGGTAAGAAGTAATTTCATAATGCCAAAACATCAAGAAATTATTCTGGAAGTCTGGAAGAAGAGTGGATGCATCTTAAGGCGATACTGCCAATTCCAAGTGTTTCACGGTGTCTTCTGTCAGGCTAACTTTAGGTTGCTGCTGAGTCTTTCACCGTGACCCAAAGCATACATCCTTTCTGAGAACAGACCTCAATCATATTGAGAATCTGTGCGGTGGTAGCTCAAGATTAATGTCCATGCTCAAAAAACACATGAGCTTGAACAATTTGTCATGTGTTAGGGACTACCATAAGAGGCTGCTGTCAATCAGAAAAGTTACACTCTTGACTATTTATTGTCAGAGGTATAATAATTTTGGCCTGGTCATTTTGTTAGTTGTTGCTTTAATTCAGCTCATTAGTGAAATATTTTAATCAAACTTAGTGGAGATTTAGATTTTTTTCTTTTGAAAGCAAATAACACTTTTAGTTACGGGTTAGGGTTACATGGAGAAGTCAGCGGTTTTCTTTGTTTGATTCATAAAGGGGATAATAGTTTGTGGTTTAACTATATTTGCAGCAGAAAAGGTGCCTCCTACCAAAAGTGAGTAGCCAGAGTGAAGTTGGTACCATGTGTCACAACATATAAAACTACACCATTCACATGCTGGGCATGAAGTCCTCCATGTCTTTGGTTCTTAAAATGTGTCACCAAGCAAGCTACAATCTTTGTCATGACAGATTAGACACATACACTGAACTGATAAATAAAACTGTAAGAAGTATGACTTTTCCCTTGTTTCTTTCTTCCTCTTCCTCTTGTAACCTGTGAAAACCCATTAGAGCAGAAGGATGTTCATTGCTGGGTGTTCTGAAGTGCTGCATTTCCTTGCATAGGAGATCCACAACAGCCTGCATATAAAAGTGTCTCTGTTTCACAGCTCAGTGTAGCAGAGTGGATCCTGCTGTGAAGCACTCCCAGACAAGCCAATCTCAGTATAAAAGACAGACAACCTAACAAAAAGAGACACAAAGAAAGCTAATGGTGAAGCAAAGAAAATGTATGGGAGTACTATCATTTTTAGCTTCATTTGAACCAAAATAAGTTTAATCAAAAAGTTTGAAAGAATGTGTTAATAAATATAAATATAATATAAAATAAATATCAGTATTGCGTTTTTATGATGTGTTGGAATTTAATTCAATTCTGTATTGTATTTATATACACAGTATCATAACAGTATGCACTGTCACAGGATACATATAAGTGTTAAGTAACAAGAAACACTCAACAGTCAGTGGTTCCAATACACTGCTTACAATATGTATGATCTGAAAAAATGCATATTTATAATTTATACCATAAAACACAAACTAACATTCTGAAATTTTGCCTTTTGACATTATAAGTACTGTAGTTTCAAATGGCTTTCTTTGACCCAAAACAAACTCAAGACAATGAGCAAAGCCACAACTTTGCTCCATCCCCCTTCTGTCCTGTTTCTGTAACTACTCACAACATATACCTCTGTGGCCTGCCTACTGTACCAACCTATCATCAATTGTGCCTTTGTACAGCAGCACTGCAGTGGCAAAAGCTGCTTTCAGACATGCACAGGAGCCCTGAAGACTACTACCTGAGACATTATCTGAGTGTCAACTTATTCCTCCCGCACACTCTACACCGGCACTCCTTCTGAGTAATATCTGCAACTGTAGACAAAGGAAAATCAAGCTGCTTAGAGATGGTCTTTTAACCTTTATTTTTTATATGTTTGTCTATAATTTTCTTTCTGGTCTCCTGAGACAACTCTCTCCTTAGCTTTCTGTGGCCCATGTTCAGTCTGGTACACACTATGATACCAAACAGCACAGTGACTACACAGTCGGTCACACAGTGAGTAGTTATTACAAATTTGAAGACACCTGTGATGCTGCTTACAGGACACACTTTAGTTTAAAGTGTCTCTATGGTCGAATTATTTTTCTAGGGTCACCATCATTTTTGGCCAGGCCAGTTTCATAAGTTTGTTTTTTAAAATGCTTCTGTTGAACCACAATTCAAAGGCAATGTCTGATTTTCATTAGTTCAGGATACCAACAATTTGGTCCATGTCTGAAAATATCAGAGCAAATAGAGAATAAAATTTCCACTTTCTGTGGAAACGATTTACTCTTAGAATGACGTGATCAGAGACAGCAGCGCTCAGAATTCATTAGGCAAACTATGTAATACTAGTACCACAGAAGACAAGGAAACCACATACTATAGCCATTTGCCTGATTATTTTTATGTGCTGTTAATGCACAGTAAAATTTGAGGGTATGTGCCCTGGAGCATCAGTGGTGTCTACAAACGAAAACTTAAAAGCATAATTAAATGAATGTTACTCAGGGAATCTCCTCTGTCCCTCATTTGTGTTCTTTGCACAAGACTGACGGTAGCCAGCACAACACCATTCCGCCTATGACGCAAGTCTTTGAGAGAAGGACACCCATGAACTATTATATATATTATATACTTTATTTATACAATTCTGCTACAAACCCACACATATGCATAAACATTAACACTGTTTCACATGTTTGAGATGATTTCAAAGCTAATTAATCATAACTTAGTTATAATTAGTATGTAGATCAGAGTGCTGCATGGAGAAGCTAATGTCCATTAATGAAATGATGGGATGGATTTTAAGCACAGCTGGTGCCTGCCTGCCTATGAAAAGCAACCCTCACCAGATCAGACAATATTCACATGATATTAATGTCAAACCAGCCAGACATTCCGTCTTATATTTTCATGTTTTTTATTACTGGAGTAGACAAATTGTTACACAAACAGTTTATATTGACATCAGAATAAACTGTAAAATGTTCATTATCCTTTAACTTTTATCAAGTGGCATCATCAAGGAGTTATGAAACTATTAAACTCTGGAAAAAAAACATGCAGCATCATCACTGTAGGACACTGGAGAAACATTGTCTCTTGAGCTTTGCAAATTTGTTATAGAGTGCTCTGCACACTCTATAAAATTATTGAGAATGTCTTCTGTAAAAGACTGCACTGTATCCATTTTTTGCATTGCATTTGGAAAGTCAGTGGTCCCTGTGAAAGCTAGAATAGGTAGTGCAATGCTCTACCAGATGACCTAAACCTTGTAGTTCCTATAATATTTGCAACCTTCCCTCACAGTGCTGAAGACCTGCTCCGAAGACGTATGCAAAAAATTGCAGCACACAGCAGGAGATTGTTTGGGTAAAAATGTACATCTGAGTTCCATCTGACTGCGTTTACATGCTCTTAAGAAACCAGAATACTCAGAGAAACCAGGTTTCTTGGATAAACACGGAATGAGCTTACATGGGAGTTAAGTAACCTGATTACTGCAAATATGCATATATGCAGTAGAAGAGTAATCTCTCCTCTACAGTAACTCAGGCTTACTTTGGAAGCGTGGTTGACAGATTTTAAGTCTACACAGAAGAGACTGCTTCTCGCTGAGTTCCTCTTCTTTTTTTTCTTTCTTTTTTTTTTTTTTGCTGCGCTGGTTTTGGCGAGCTGATAACACAGAGAGAGAGACATGCAAACAAACCAGCGCTCCAGATTAGAGCTCCATTTTACAGCACAAACTGATTGAAAAGTTACTTGCACAGGCATCTGCAAGAGACTTTGTGCTAGTTTCTATTAAAGTTGGTCTTTAGGCAAAATTGATTTAAATACCCAATGGGATAGTCAGACCCCATGGGATATTTAGATGTCTAAAGGGCACTTTAGGCACTGTGTTGTTTTCAGTTGTTGCTGGTCTTGATTGGTGTAAAATGAGGTGCTATCACACTCTGTGTAGTGATTTCCCACATTCTTTCAGCTGCTCCACTAGAGCAGTTAGGATAGTGGAGAGTGCTAAAAAGTGATAAAAAGCATTTACATGCCACATAGTCTGCCTTACCAAGGAGAAATCTACATGGGGAAATCAGGTTTCTCTAATCCCCTGGCCTGACTACAGAATCCAGGTTTCCCGTTTACATGACAGTTAAGAAATCAGTTTACTTGAGAAAGTCAATTGTAACCTAGTTACTTATGTCCATGTATAGGCACTGGCTGACTGTTTATTGGGAGGCTTGCAGGGGAAAGTCTGTTTAATGAAAAAGACTCGCACAATCTGCAGAAAGACATTTGCATTCTCACATGCAGCCCACTCCAGTAAAGTCTGGAGATGTTCAGGATTCCAGTGCATGTACGAAAGCAGCTAGAGATATTTTCTTGACACTCCTTGACATCAGAGGAAAGAAGCTGTTGTTACAATATTAATCTAGTGAGTCCCGCACAGAATCATGTTCCTATTTGGTCTCCAGCTTAGCAAGAATATATTTTATAGAAAGCTTTTTTTTTCATAAAATTGTTTAAAGGGATATTGCTGCTATTGTTAAATACCGAAATACCATATTACCCTAATCTAGGCAAAGCATTGTGTTGCTGACATTAAAGCATGATAAATGATGCTCTCTCGTCATTGCAAGCCACTGATACTGCTTCCCCTCTCAAATAATCAACTATGCTGCACCCATCTTCCATCTCCCACGATCTCAAAGTTTTCTTTGGCTGTTCCTATTCAATGTGATGATGCTTTTGCACAACACTGCTGTGTTAAGGTAAAGGTGTGCTTTTAAGGTGCTGTTTGTTATGCATTGTGACTTCAGTATACTCTAAGTGCTATATATTTACAGCCGTTGTATTATTTAGCATCTGTGAGACCTTGAGAAATATATTCTGCCCTCTCTGAGTAAAAAAAGGTAGATGATCCTCGGTAATATACAAGCAAGATGTTTATGTCTGTTGTTGAAAGGCCTACTAAACCCTGAATGTTTCTATAATTGCCTTTATTTATTTGAAAATTTCAAAAGATGTTTATAGAGAAGATTTAATAGGAAGACTTTGATAATCTTTCTCAATGAAGAAGGTTTTTATTATATTTGGATATTAGTTTGTACTTGGTACAATAAATGTATTCTTATAAACACAAAGGAGTAAAGAAATCAGGAGAGTTGTAAAAAACAAAACAAAACAAAACAAAACAAAAACTCACATTGCTTTAATACACCCTCTAAGGTTTGACTCTGTTTGGCCATTGAGTGGCACTGGAGTGTGGGATAACAACAGGATGAAAACAGATAAGAGGGAAAGATGGAAGACTGGAGAAAGCAGACAAAGAGAGTGACAGAATTAATGTGTAAGAAATATGTTTGTATGTTGTGACTGCATCTGAAAAGATGTATTATATAATAAACTGCTCAGAGACAATGAAGCTTGGCTCCATTGTAGACCTGTGAACTGATTCTGAAGTTAAGGCAGTTCCCACAAATAAACACAGAAACACACCCACAAATGACAAGCTGTACACAGTCCTGCATACAATGCAGCACAGCAAATACACTGACTCATTCAGGAATTTCACAATCTTTTTTTTAAAAAAGAAAGTCTGATTTTTAGCCAGTGCCTTGAAAGACTGGTGTCTTTCAGTACTGCACACCTACACTGTGACATTCCACTAATTGGAAGTTGACTTGGGGATTTCACTAAAATGACAAAAAAAGTTCTGGTTTAAATCCTTGGCTGCTCATGTTCAAGTTGTTATGTTTGTATCTGAACAAAGAGATTTCTTTTGTGCTTTCTTCTCTCTAATTTTTATTAACAAGGGTATTTTTCATGTGGCCTCTGACTTCTTGAAAGTTTAATCTGAAGAGATAGCTGAAAAGAATGGGCAGGAGTCAAAAATGACCAATCACATTAGATCCTGTCATCCGCTTCAAAAGCAGCAAGTGAGGGAGATAGATTGATGTGCTCATAGAAAATTAAAGGTGTTGTTATTATAAAGGTAGTTATTATGCAAAATCCACCTTTTAGATTTTTAATAATGCAGCACCACAGCTAGTATTGCTTGTTTTCGAGCCCTCTGCGTCTGTCGTGTCTGCTCTACAAACAGCAAGCAGCGGCCAGTAGACAATACTAATTGTTCAGTCTATCGATGAACACAGAAGGCTCTTTCCTATCCTCTCATGATCTGAAGTGGATTTATTTATTTTTTCTGGACAGAGGCGGACAGAAATAGATATCTATATACTATTACAGTGAAGAACGGTATGCCGCTGTTGGGTTCACTTTAAGAATGGGCCTCAAAGATGGACTTATTATCATAAAGATGGAAATATTTGCTATATCTTTTTTTCAGAACAACCTCACCTGTGTGACTGTTTAGTTATTTTTTTCTGTTCACATACTGTATTAACAAATTCTACCTTAATAACACAAGAAACATAAAGTCCATTGTTGTGTTTTGTTGTTTTCTGTGCTTGCTAGTACCGTCAGCATGTAGAGTGCTCTCTGCAGATTTTGCCCATTTTTTTTACCTTACTTACTTATTTCACTTGGCCTGTCAACACCAGTTTCTGAAAGTATAGTGTTTGAAGTCCGTACTTTTGACACAAGTTAAAAGCGAGGCTAGATGAGGCTTAGTCTGGCTACTATGTTATTTTAAATCGGTTAAGAGATTTGGCCGTGCTGACGATGACACGAAAATTGCACCATGTCTGCCATAAAAGGAGTTTTTAGCATGTTCTATCGCAAACTTATTTTAGTCCAAATTCTGCATGAAAATTGCACTCCACTACCAATCTACATAAAGACAACCCAAATTACACCTCTTTAACCACATTTGTGCAATCAAGTTTGTCTGGTGCCACAAAAATTGCAAAAACAGACCCCCCAAAAACACTAACCCTGAGGAAAATTGCATAAATGCTGCATTATTTGAACAATTGCTGGCACTGTGTCTACAGCAATATAAGCCCCTATATGTTTTATTCAACACTTTTTCTGTGGTATAACGCTATATTTTTGTGGTCTGCCTTTACATGCAAAAAATCTGATGGTGGGGACGGAATCCAGTTGCCCGATCGATATTAAAAAACTGCCTGCATGTTGCTGACCACTGCTATGCAGCTGCATTCAAGCTGGAAGGATTAAAAGCCATCTTTTTGAACTGGGCAGGAAGTGCATGCCAACTAGCTGAGGGCGTGTCATCGCTGATTTGTCAAACAGAGGGTTTAGTAGGCAGCTCTACAGTTCACAGTAGTCACTAGTTGCACCTAGGAAGGTCACAGCCTGTGTGGGCTAGAATGCTCTGAATGCTCGGGTGGCTAAGGGGACAGACCACTGTGGTGTGTGGCCAGGTCATCGCATGAAAAGGTTGCCTTCTTATGACAGGACATAGTACACCGTACTAAGGTTCTCAGCTGCAGAAAGAGGAAGTACAAGGCGTGATTCAGATGACAAAAAGATGACAAAAAAATATGACAAAAGTATGATCATTTGCTAATTGTGAAACCATCTTGCTGAAGATACAGATTTAAAAAATTGGAATAAAAGTCCCAGGCCAGTTCTCTATCAGATGAAAACTCGACTATTGCCACTTTTCCCTGTCCTTGCCATTTGGCCCAACCATGGGACTAATGCTATCCCAGGCAGACTGCAAACTATTGATTCTGTGTTTGGGTTCAACCTTACGGTTGTAGTGCAAGTTGTCCTTGTGATGAGTTCTCTGTTTGAAAAGCATATACTTTTGTGTACTTATTTGTGTCTATTCAAGAAAATTACCCAGCTAACATTTGTAACAGGGCATTTAAGTCCTCTTTCCCACTTTATAAAACAAGAGCATCAAACCAGACCTCGGCTGTTGCCGAATCTGTCTGAAGCAAGGCATTGTGCATCCCTGTCTGAATACGTGTATACAGACTGCACGCTGAGGACAGTTCTTACCATTGTGCACACCGGAGTGAACTTGGAAGCACGGCTAGAGCACAGCATCAAACCCTCTGGGCCCCGCAACAACAAAGAGCCATTGATCAACAAATGAAACTCCTGCACAACACACACACAGACATGACCTGCACATGCTGGTGTGTCTTGACCACGGGAGGTCATTCCAGGTACATATAAAATATATAAAGGAGTAGGGGATAGTATCAACATGATAGAGAATCTACAATGTTCTATCAGAGATGTACACTGTGGGTGATGCATGAGTAACAACTTCAGGTAATCAAATTAGCAAACTCTCCTTCTTCAGTTACACTTTGCTACGTCCTGCTATACTAGACCTTTAGGTATTAATCTTAACAAAATTACAATAAATAATAATGCACCTTACCAGTCAAGAAACAATTCATCTTCTCTGAATGGTAAGAAGGGTAAGCCTCATTTAAAGACCATTGTTGCCATGATGTTTAGTGAGTTCTGAGAGGCCTTTGACAGGTTAACAAGGTAAAACACGATGTCACACAACAATTAGTGACAAATTATTAATTTATAACCTTAACAGTTGTTTGTTTATAGAGTAAAACTACTGAAATGCATGCTGGATAATTATATATACTTGTCCGTATACTTAAGTATAAGTACAAGTATAGGCAAAGTATACTTAGATACTTATACTTTCTATATACTTGTCAGTTTACAGCAAGTATACTTAAATACCACTTTATAGTATAATAAATATAAAATACCATTTTATAGTATACCTCTGATAGGTACATAAAAAGTAAGTAGGAAGTATATTTGCTATTTTTTGGTTTAAAAGAAGTATACTAATAGTATACTTGAATATATTTCTTTTTTGTAAGGGTCACTCTCTAGTGTATCTTGAGTATTTCAAACGCTAATAAGCTGCAGATTCCACAGGGCCATTGGACAGCTGCCAAAGGGTATAACTTTTGAAATTTCATAGTGAGACTCCAAATGTCTCTGGTGGTAATTAAGGCACAGCAAAGTGAATGTGAGGTCATTCTGTCTTCAGGCCACAGGATGCCACTGCTGATGATGACTAATTACAGTCAGTAGAGTTAAGAATAAATAATGAAGCTCTGTGACACTGTTTAAAGAAGTTTTCCCTATATTCGAGTGTCTTGCATAGTCAGTCCTGCATGATTGTTTTCACTGGTAAAAGACATGTCCTTCATTCTTGTCCAAATTTATATTGTTATACAGTAACTTACCATTTGTTAAACACATTCAGAGTTCAATGTCTGGTGCAGGTCTTAATATAACTACATAATGATTTAAAATGTAAAACATCAAGATACATGCAGTATAAAATCCTCCAATTTCTCTGGCCTACCACAATATTTCCTTCCCTGAAGTTAATGATTCTTGACAACAATATCTATTAGAATCAATCATGCGGCGATTATCAATAGCCAGACTTATCCACATGCAGGAAGTATAAGTCTTGTAATCACTTCACCAAACGGGAACATGTCTCTTGGCAGCTAGTAACAGCACTGAGGAGAGAAGATAAGGCCATTCATGGAAAAGAAGCAACCGCTCGAAGTGATTGCATGGCATTAATGACCTGCGTATTTAACAGAGAAATATTCACCCATTTATGTAGCATTGAGATCAAGATAAGTAAAAAAATAGTAATGTAAAAAGTACCAAGTATCCTGAACAGTGGCAGACACAAAGTTTTACAATAAAATAAATGCCAGCTGCAGGGTTCAGTACATGCTTAAGGGAACTTGTTTATTCTTTTTGCTCAAGTATAGTGTTGCTTTAAATACAGCACATAAACTCCTGTTGCAGAGATCAGTACATATGAATTTTATGGCACTCATTCTGAAATAGCAGCAAAAAGGACCTTGAATCAAATGCAGGTTGCTGGTGAAGTAATGTTTTATTTTTGGGGTGAAGTGCACAGTTACTTGGTAAAGTAGAAAAAAATGAAAATGCTATATTTGTGCCAAGCATTTACAGTTAGACACAACATATATGGTAATGAAACACTTGAATGTATAGAGAAACAGAAATATTTAATTGGTATGAAAAACACACATATAAAAGAATTGTATCATTCCTCTTTAGAAGTTTTAGAGAAGTTTTTTGGAAATTGTCGTCTGTACGCCACCACATTGAATTTGAAATGAAACACTCCACGTGTGAGAGAAGTTTCAGTTTTAATTCAAGATGTCAAGATGACAAAAGTGACAAAAGATTTTCTTTGCACATTTGCACAAAAATGAATAATTACAACTTCAGAAAAGAAGAAACCAGTTATTTTTGCATTTAAAAAAAAATAAAACACAAACTATTCCTATGTAAGAGATGCTTCCAGTCTATGTCAGTATGTGCTGCCAGTCAGCAGAGAAAGTAATTAAGTGTGTGCTGTTCAAAGATTCCAGTCCTAAGTTGTAAGAACCAGTTGCTGCCAGACAAAACAGATGTCCAACATCGGTAACAGATTACATCACAATCAGGAGAGACCTACAGTAAATACAGCTTTACCTGAAGTTAGTTTCCTTATTTTACCTCTAAATTCCTCTGTAGACTCTAAAGTCCACACCTTGTGATCACCTACAATTTTCTCACTCTCCTGGAATTTGCCCTATTGCTTACTGTTAAAACTTCCAGTCACTACCACACGTTTGCATAATATGACCCCTTTAAGAATGAGCAGTCTAGTCTTTGGAACTCTTATATAATTTTTAGGTGTCTGCAATATGGTGAAGATTATCCCTTTAAACAGTTCCCCTCTGGAATTCATTCATTCATTCATCTTCTGACCCACTTAGTCCCCGCAGGGGTCACGGATGTGCTGGAGCCTATCCCAGCCAGCTTACGGGCGAGAGGCGGGGTACACCCTGAACAGGTCACCAGTCTATCGCAGGGCCACATATAGACGAACAACCATGCACACTCTCACTTACACCTATTAATTTAGAGTCCCCAGTTAACCTGACTGCATGTCTTTGGACTGTGGGAGGAAGCCGGAGTGCAAACACGGGGAGAACATGCCAACACAGAAATCGAACCCAGGACCTTCTTGCTGTGAGGCGACAGTGCTAACCACTGCGCCACCGTGCTGCCCTCCCCTCTGGAATTCATAAAGTTCAAAGATCATCTAGACAAGTCAAGAACACTCTTGAGGTGTGTCATTGTCAATCAAAAGATGGCTATATGGATGAAAATGCAGATGCTTCACAACAAAATACAGGAAATACAGAAAGGCTTGAATAGACGTTGACAGAACACATCTGAAAAAAGAAAATAATAGTAGGGAGAAGGAAAGGAACAGCACATGACCCAAGGCATACCAAACTATGTGTCAAACATTGTACAGGTAGTGTTATGGCATCAGCACGTGTGGCTTCCAATGGATCCATGGCACTGGTGTTTATTGATGAAATGACTGCAAATAAAATTTTATTATATAATTATTGTGTACAGTAAGGGTTATACTCTCTGCTCAGATTCAGCCAAATACTGCAAAACTGATACATTGCAGATGGATAATGACCCAAAACATACAGTACCACGAAAACCACAAAAGAGTTTCTCAAGGCAAAGAAATGGGATAATGTTCACCAAGTCAGCCACCTGATCTCAACCCAATAGAGCGTGATTTTTCACTTACTGAAGACAAGACTAAAAGCAGAAACAAGCAGCAGCTAAGCCAGCTCCAGCAAAGGCCTGGCAAAGTGTCTCAAGAGAGGAAATTCAGAATTTGATCAGGTCCATGGGTTCCAGACTGACAGTTTTTGACTGCAAATGACTTCAATCCAAGTTTGAAGGCAATGCTTATTTTTGTAATTATTGTATGTTAAGTTGTTCTATTATTTATCAGCCTTCATAAATGAGGGCACAGGTCTGAAAATAGCTGTAATTTTATTTTGTCAAACCCCTTGCATTAAAGATGAAAGTCCTGACTTTGTTAACATATGTTTCCTTTCAGTTTCAATGGGGTGGATCACAGAGGACAAAACTTATTATTTTCATCATTTACAAACATGACACATTTACTTTTCAGGAGATTAATAGTGCATGTTATTGTTAAAGAAAGACCACTTCATGCTGAGAACTTTATGATTTCAGCTTTTTCCGCTTTGGATAAATTAATATATTAGAGAGCACAAATACATTTTTACACAACTGTGTTTTAGGTTTTCATCACTGCCTTATATAGTGTAACAGCTAAATGTGAGCTATGACGTCCACTGTGTGATGCATCGAACATCAGGAAAGACCATTTCACCTCATTAACAGGTTAAGATAAAAGATGGTGTCATTATTGAAGAAATTATCTTTTCTCTTTTGCCTCCACCTCTGTCTTTTTACTTCTAGCACAACTAATGTGGATCCAGGGAAATGTTTTGTTCAGTTTTTGTTTCTCATCCCCTTCACTCTAATGTCTTTTCATAGAGACTGACACCCTGTAATCTCCAATACGAAATCTAGCCCAGAGCAAACCCTAACTTTTAGAGTTTCTGCCTTAGGCTGTAAACTTTAGTGGATGAGTAATGTGCTTCAGTACGAATGAACTGACCAACTTTTTGTTTCTAAAGGTTTTACTGTGTTGTTGTGAGGCAAGAGTTCAATATATATTGTGCTGTATTTAGTACATCATGGTCTAGTTCT